>OVAQ01002697.1:0-11862 GCA_900406345.1 Erysimum cheiri | reverse complement strand
TAAAATTTAAATCTTATAATAAAAAAATACTTAACAAATAGTAAATAACTTATGTTTATTGTTTGATTTGTTATGAGTAGAAGAAGAAGTTGAGAAGTCTCGTAACTTTAAATCAGAGAAGAAAAACCCTAATATTTTATTATAGTTTAAATTAATTAATAATTAGTTGCTAAACTAATGTTAAAAAATATTTTCTATTACTAGTATAAATAATTGGGACTACTAATATATTGGGCCCCTCTATTTTAGAAAAAAATCTTGGCCCCTAAACAAATGTTTCAAATATTTTGCCATAGGCACGGCCCTGCCCCCACCCACAAAATAAGAACATCCAATTACGCTATAAACATTTCACAAAATAGACCAAAATATACGACTTATCACCCTCTTCCTCATTCGATTTGTATTAACTCGTTGACATTAGACTAATGGATATACGACCTCCAATAGAAGAAAATAGAGTCATTTAAATAACTAAAACAACAAAAGGTCTTCTTGTTAATTAATCAAGAAGTGCCATTATTGGCTTATATTTTTGAATTGAACCTAGAATACGTTAAAGTAGTTCCCATTCCTACCACCGAGATTCGAACTCCTGATCTTGAAGGATTTTTTTCTTCAAGACTTCTCCTAATACACCTAATGTTGAATTGTTATAAAAGATGTTACATATTTACTGTTTGCAAGCAAAGAGACATCTTTTTTTATATTTTTGTATATCATCAAGTTGTGCTCTATATATCATTCAAGCAAAAACAATGTCAAAGCATTTGTAAACCATTGTTGTCTCTTTCTTGGTAAGATGAAGAAACCACACAATTTTATTACTATAGAGTGTATGAACACGGTGTGATTCTTAGATACTTCTGCATTTATTTCAAAGATGACATCTACAAATCTTTTGTTTAATCGGGAAAATATCAAAGAGAATCACATTAGAACTAACCAATATATTGCCGAGTTTGGAGGTGATGACAAAAAATATAGATGAGAGAACCCTTTGACCTAGCAATTATTTATAGACATAATTGAGAATTTTATTTTAAAAAAGAGAGTATAAATGAAAATATAGGTTGCATTTTGTAAAAATAATGAAAAATAAAACCACTTTTTACATTTAAAGTTTAAGGTTTAAAATTTTAAACTATGGTTAGTATTTTGGACTATTTTGTTCGTTAAGACTATTTTTTAATTTTGCTATAAAATTTACTCTCTTTTATATTTATCAATATAAATAAATATTTAACATATAAATCATATACTTAAAAAAAAAACATATATATATATATATATATACTGTATATGAATATTTATATGAATCTAAATATAGAAATACAACTGCTCTCTTTTTTGATGAAAGGACTTAAGTAATGAGAAACTAACACACTTCACAACAAAAGCAGAAATTAAAGAAATATCCTTCAACCAATTAGTCATCGTCTCTCATCTCAACTACTCTCTTTCATTGGCCAAGGTCAAAAGCCATATCAATTTTTCTTTCTCATTACAATACTATTAACTTATTTATTTCATTGTCATAACTCTAATTTTTCCATTATCATTACTTACACAACTAAAACTCTCATCAAACTGAACTTTTATAGACAAATGAAGAGATTAAGGTTAAAATAAAGATAAATTAAAAAAGACTACACAACTCTATATCTACCAATCACAAAAACATACTCTCTCCGTTTCAAAACAAGTGTCGTTGTAGAGAAAAATTTTTGTTACGAAACAAGTGTCGTTTTCGATTTTCAATACAAAATTTATTAATTTTAAAGTGCAGTTTATTTTTCTATTGGTTGAAATGTGGTTAGATGTATAGGTAATTATGTTTTTGTATAGAAAATATATAAAATTAATTGTTTTCTTAATTTGTGTAAAAAGTCCAGACATTTTTTACATTTTTTATGAAACAGAGGAGTATAATTATACATTGACACAGCCGCAACATAAATGTAGGAGGACACTTGTTATTTCATTTCCAATGTCTCTCCTCTGTGGACTCTGACCCTTCTTTGACCTTCTTCTTCTCTTTCCCATTACTCTCTTTCTCTCCATCACAATGATCGATCAGAATACAGAAGAGAGAGAAAGAGACTCTTGTGTTCTCATTTAAAAGACCCTATAGTATATTTAGCCTTTATAGCCGATCCCAAAACTATATCCTCTTCATTAACTTCTCCTCCTACTCACCACATCATACACACACATACTTAATACGCGTATATAATACGCATATAGAGAGAGACAGAGAGAGTCCCCATGCACCGTTCTTAGAACCAATCATCTTTCTTCGACAAAAACCAAACAATTGTCTTAAATTCTCTATGTTTCCAACACAACTAGTCTACTAACACAAGAACTCGAAGAACCTTCATTCACTACTTTAACAATCAAAGATCTTTTGTTTCCTCAAGAAGACAAAGAAACAAAAATGCAGCAAAACTATCTTCTTCTTGTTCTGTTTCTTCTCCTCTGTTTCTTAACCGGGTTTGGTTCAAGTCAAAGCAACGATCTTCAAACACTTCTTGAATTGAAGAACTCTTTTGTTACAAGAGACGAAAACGTTCTACGAAATTGGAATTCCAATAATTCTGATTTCTGCAAATGGACAGGCGTCACATGCGGTGGTCGTGTAATCATCGGTTTAAATCTCTCCGGTTTAGGTTTAACCGGATCAATTTCTCCTTCGATTGGCCGGTTTAATAACCTAACCCACCTCGATCTGTCTTCAAACCGTCTTTTCGGTCCCATCCCAACGACTCTCTTCAACCTCTCTTCTTCATTGGAATCGTTACATCTCTTCTCTAACCAACTCAGTGGCCAGATACCGAGTCAACTCGGTTCACTCGTTAACCTTAAATCACTAAAGCTAGGAGACAACGAGCTTAACGGATCAATCCCGGAGACGTTTGGGAATCTCGTCAATCTCCAGATGCTCGCCTTAGCCTCGTGTAGACTCACCGGTTCTATACCGAGTCAACTCGGTAGACTCGTTCGGATCAAGGCTTTGATTTTACAAGATAACGAGCTCGAAGGACCGATTCCGCCGGAAATCGGAAACTGCACCAGCCTCGTTTTGATTACCGCTGCTGTGAATCGTCTCAACGGATCTTTACCGGCGGAGCTGAGTCGACTCGTGAACCTCCAGACACTTAATTTGGCAAACAACAGTTTCTCCGGTGAGATACCGAGTCAACTCGGTGATTTGGTTAATCTCCAATACCTTAATTTGGTTTTTAATCAATTCCAAGGTTTGATTCCAAAGAGATTAACCGAATTAAGAAACCTTCAAACACTTGATTTGTCTTCGAATAATCTCACCGGAGAAATACATGAAGAGTTCTGGAGAATGAATCAGCTTGTGTTCTTGGTTTTAGCGAAAAATCGTCTCTCTGGTTCTTTACCAAAGACTATATGTTCTAACAACACAAGCTTGGAGCAGCTGATTCTGTCTGCAACTCAACTTTCAGGTGAAATTCCGGCGGAAATCAGTAAATGTAAGTCGTTGAAAGAGCTCGTTTTGTCGAATAATACGCTCACAGGTCGAATCCCGGATTCGTTGTTTCAGCTTGTTGAACTCACGGTTCTTTTTCTTAACAACAATAGCTTGGAGGGTACGTTATCTCCGTTAGTATCTAACCTCAAGAATCTACAACAGTTTGCTCTGTATCACAATGACTTGGAAGGCAAGTTACCGAAAGAAATAGGATTGCTCGGTAAATTGGAGGTTCTGTATCTATATGAGAATCGGTTTTCGGGTGAAATCCCGGTTGAGATTGGGAATTGCACGAGTCTGAAGGAGATTGATTGGTATGGTAATCGTTTTAGTGGAGTGATTCCTTCTTCTATTGGGAGATTGAAAAAGCTAACTCGGCTTCACTTGAGAGAGAACGAGCTTACCGGTAAACTTCCCGCCAGTTTGGGTAACTGTCATCAACTGACGGTTTTGGATTTAGCAGATAACCAGCTCTCGGGTTCGATACCTTCCTCGTTCGGGTTCTTGACGGCTTTAGAACAGTTTATGATTTACAACAATTCTTTTGATGGAAATCTTCCGAGTTCACTTATCAACCTCAAGAATCTCACAAGAATCAATTTCTCCAGCAACAAGCTCAATGGCACGATCAGTCCGTTGTGCGGTTCGAGCTTTTATCTCTCGTTTGATGTAACGGAAAACGGATTTGAAGGAGACATACCTCTTCAGCTAGGGAAGTCTCCGAATCTTGATCGTTTAAGGTTGGGGAAGAATCAATTCACAGGAAGAATCCCTTGGACATTTGGGAAGATCAGGGAGCTGTCTTTATTGGATATCTCAAGCAATTCTCTCACGGGAACCATACCGGTCGAGGTTGGTTTGTGCAAGAATCTGACATACATTGATCTCAACGATAACTTTCTTTCAGGGACTATACCTCAATGGCTTGGAAAGCTGCCATTGTTGGGAGAGCTCAAGCTCTCTTCTAATCAGTTTATTGGCTCTCTCCCTACTGAGATATTTAACTTGACAAAGCTTCTTGTGTTATCTCTTGATGGCAATACACTTAACGGCTCAATCCCGCAAGAGATTGGGAACTTGGAAGCTCTTAATGTACTTAACCTCGGAAAGAATCAGATTTCAGGTCCTCTTCCTTCAACAATAGGCAAGCTGAGCAAGCTTTACGAACTTCGGTTATCGAGAAATGCCTTAACCGGAGAAATCCCTCTTGAGGTTGGACAACTACAAGATCTTCAAAGTGCTTTAGATCTCAGCTACAACAACTTTACCGGACGTATTCCATCTACGGTTTCGACGTTACATAAACTTGAATCCCTTGATCTGTCTCACAATCAGCTTGTAGGAGAAGTTCCTGGCCAAATCGGAGATATGAAAAGCTTGGGATATCTCAATCTCTCTTACAACAACCTCGAAGGCAAATTAAAGAAACAGTTCTCTAGATGGCAAGCTGATTCATTTGTAGGCAATGCAGGTCTTTGTGGAAGCCCCCTTAGTCACTGCAACAAAGCCGGATCAAACAAGAACCGACGAGGTCTGAGTCCGAAAACCGTGGTTATAATCTCTGCGATTTCATCATTGGTAGCGATTGCTTTGATGGTACTTGTAATCATCCTCTTCTTCAAGCAAAGCCATGATCTTTTCAAGAAAGTGCGAGGTGGAAACAGCGCATTCTCATCAAACTCTTCATCTTCACAAGCTCCTCTCTTTAGAAATGGAGGTGCTAAGTCAGATATAAAGTGGGAAGATATTATGGAAGCTACACATCACCTTAACGACGAGTTCATGATTGGATCAGGAGGGTCAGGAAAAGTTTACAAAGCGGAGTTGGAGAACGGAGAGACGATTGCTGTGAAGAAGATTCTCTGGAAAGATGATTTGATGTCAAACAAGAGCTTTAACAGAGAAGTTAAGACCCTTGGAACAATCAGACACAGGCATTTGGTTAAGCTAATGGGATATTGTAGCAGCAAAGCAGAAGGCTTGAATCTGTTGATTTACGAGTACATGGAGAACGGAAGCGTTTGGGATTGGATTTACGCGAATGAGAAGACGAAGAAGAAGGAGGTTCTTGGTTGGGAAACAAGATTGAAAATAGCACTTGGGTTGGCTCAAGGAGTAGAGTATCTTCATCATGATTGTGTTCCTCCTATTGTTCATCGCGATATCAAATCCAGTAATGTGCTTCTTGATTCCAACATGGAAGCACATTTAGGAGATTTCGGACTCGCCAAGATCCTATCTGAGAATTACGACACCAACACTGAATCAAACACTATGTTTGCTGGCTCTTATGGCTACATCGCGCCGGGTACATGTCTTTATCGAGTTCCTTAACTTGCTTTTCCACTGCTAAAGCTAATGTTTTTGAAATTGTTTTTCTTCACAGAGTATGCTTACTCGTTGAAGGCGACTGAGAAGAGCGATGTTTACAGTATGGGGATAGTGTTGATGGAGATTGTGACTGGTAAAATGCCAACCGAAAAAATGTTTGATGAAGAGACGGATATGGTTAGATGGGTAGAGACGGTTCTTGATACCCCGCCGGATTCTGAAGCAAGAGAGAAGCTGATTGATTCAGAGCTTAAACCGCTATTACCCCGCGAAAAAGAAGCAGCTTATCAGGTTCTTGAAATAGCAATTCAGTGCACAAAGACTTATCCTCAGGAGAGACCAACTTCAAGACAAGCTAGTGACTGCCTTCTCAATGTCTTCAACAGTAGAGATGCAAACTGATACCGATAAATGATTTTGAAGACGTGAAGCTTAAGTAAACTCGAAATAATTCTTCTTCTGAAAACTCTGTTTTGGTTGAGATTAGATTGCTACATTATTTGTTTAGACATATCAGTTAAATAACGAAATCTATTAATCCTCTAAAATCTATCTTTATCCTTTTAAAACCTTAATATACTCACTCGAAAATGACTTCCATAGATTTGAAGTAATCAATATAAACATTTTTTTTTTTTTGTCTCTAAGCAATATAAACTTTACATATGTAAAATTTGATCCAATCTAAATAGAAGATTAAACCAAATTCAATCCCCTAAATGGAGACAAGTCTTGAAAAGTTTGTATTTAAAATCATAGATAAGTATGTACCTAGTCTTTAGAGATAGTGTACTATATTTTAACATAGAAGATCTCCATTATATACACTAACCTGTAATAAAATCCAATAAAAATACGAAAATCAAACTTTCTTTAAGTATATACAATTATCTTTATCCCCTTATATAGAGAGCAAGTCCTAAGACTCAGCTTCTTCTCTAGATATTATTCTTTTCATCCTCTCCTTGCCTCTTTGATAGTCCTCTGTTTTGTTTTTCTGTTTACAGTTTTTAGAATGTCAATTTCTGTTGTCTAAATACCCAAAACTCAAGAAACAGAGTTCTTTAGTCCTCTGTTTTCTCAGTTATTTTTCATATATTTTTCCTCAATTACTCTGTTTTGTTCATTTTTTTTCTTGTTCTAATCAATTTTGTTTGTTCTCAGCGTTCGTGGGAATCAAAATCCTTTCCTCGTAATCGCTTTCGATTAAAGTTTTTCTCTTTTTTTGCTTTTGAGTGTAACAGAACAGAGGATTTTATTGATATTTCGTTGATAAAACTGGCGTCTTTAGAAATTGCTTCGAGGGATCGTAACAAGAAAGAAAAGAATCTCAAAGTTTTTGTCAGAGATCGTTTCAATAGCTGTCATGCTTTTCCTGTCAATGATTCTGGAAGTAACGAAGATGTGAAGAGTAGAGAGGTTCTTGAATGTTCTTCAAGATCCTCTGTTTTCAAAACAGGGGAATCTCTGCAGATTCCTTCTTCTCCGGCAGAGACCAATTCCAATCAGTTTTATAATCCGGGTCAACCCGAGAACTCGTCAAGTAATGATATCGTCATGGGAGCTTCTTCTCTGGTTCAGATTTGGGAAGCTCGGTCGTCAAACTCAAGTCTAAGTCTATCCCTAATCGATAGCAGGACAAGTTCTGGATTAAGTCTGTCCGACATTTCAAATTCGAGTCCCTTTTCTGAATTTCTCAACGACGTGGCGAGAAAAAGCAACGAAAGCAGCAGTGAAGAAATAGATTGGTGTCCTCAATTTGAGAGGAATTATGTTCCAGATTCTTATGAGAAGGAGAGAGAGGGAAGATGTTTTCTTGAGATGGCTACTAGTACCCCTAGGATAAGAGGACGGAAAGCAAGTGAAGATGTTTCTAAGATGATCTTGCGTGACCGAGAAAATGAGCTCGAATGGCTAGTTGATCAGTACGCGGTTTCAAAGTTCTCGCCTCGCGGATGCGGCCGTCTTCAGGTACTTTCCCTTTCTTTTATCCTAAAGTGGTAATTTAATACATTACACATTTAACTTAGACGATGTTACTTAAAATGATTACTTCCTTGCTATTTAGTATATGCTTCGAATCCGAAGTTTGGAAAGGTGCATTGCCATTCAAGAAAGATATCGGTCGAATGTAAATCGCTCTTCGCGAGGATCTAGTGTGATGAATCGCAGGTAACAATCAGCTTATTAATCTTTGTTCTTCAATAATTTTGAACTTCTTTTTAAACCAAACTATATAAATGGACTCAAAATGCAGGGATAGATATAAGACATGTACTGAGAAGGGATCTGGGGGAAATTTGAATAGCGCGGTAGAAACTAAAAATTTATCTAGACCGGTATCTTTTCGGGTGAAGAGGGTGTGTAAAATGGCCAGCAAAACAGGAGATGAGAATGTTTTGCAAGAAAAAATGGTGAAAAGTAACACAAGGGAGAATGAAGAAGCGGCTTATAAGCCGGAAATCGCCAACAAACCCGCCTTGACTGAAGAAGCAAGCAGTAAGAAGGGCTCGAAGAAACCTGAAATTGAGAGGAAAGGTACAAAAGAAGGAGAAGGGTTGAGAAAAGCTATTATGAAGGAAAGTGAAGAAACGAACAAGTCTTCATTAGGTATTGCAGAGAAGGTGAAGTTTTTGGATTCTAGGGAGAGAGTTAACAGGAGAAGAAGAACTATGGGGAAAGCTATAGACGACGAAAGAGCTGCAAGAAGAGTCATTGATGTGAAGACTATAGAGAGAAACAAAGAAAGGCAAAAGAAAGAAGAAGTTAGTATTTTTGAAGAAGGGAAATCCATGGAGATTGAGGAATATAGAATCAACCCTCAAGAAACTGAAAGTCACGTATTTAGAGAAAGCGGTAAAGAGGAAAAATCTTCACAAAGTGATGAAGAAACATCAAAAGCTGAGGAACAAGAAGCATCAGAAACATTGTGTATGATTCTTGAATCACCAGTATTTCTAAATGATTGGGAAGAAAATGATATGGAATATGAAGAAAGTAAAGATTACAATGGAGAGACTATGTATTATGACTGGATTAGCGATATATCGCGGCCACAAAGTTATTGGGAAGAACTCAAGAAACAACGGGAGCTTGAGTTTAGGAAAAAATATACAGAGAAAGATTATATGTGGAACTTGATCAAGAGGTATGTTATGTAATCAATTCTTCATTCTTTTAAAATTAGCTTTAATGAAATTTTAATATTTTAAGGATGTGATTGCTTGTGTAGAAGGACCGTTTCTCGCTTCCTCGCAGGTGATTTTCGGGAAAAGATTGATAAAATCATGTCACGTGTTCAAAAGAGGTTAGAAGTAGAAAGAAATCTTGTAGAAGAAGAAGAAGATAACGCGGAAAGTTTGGTCGAGTGTTCAGCAAGTAACCAAGAGAACCTAGAAGAAAATGAAACAGAGAAGGTAGATCTTGAACCAATCACTGTAAGTGATAGTTTTTTAGGTCAGTAGGTTGCGTGTTGGTGAAGTAACAGATTTATGGTTGTGTGTTAGTGAAGTAACAGGTTTTTGGTTAACACAGGAAACACAGATGATATGTGATCTCAGAAAACAAATCAAAAAGCTTCGAAGAGAAATGCTTGAACTACAAAGTTTGGTTAAATCTTGCGTCGATTTCCAGAAATCTATGGAATTCGAATCACTTTCTGGTGAGTAAACATTAAAAACTATTCTTGATTTAATTGAGAACCATCTAGAATCGATTATGTAACTGTAACTATGAATATGTGAAACTCAGTTTCAGATTCTCTGGAAAGAAATTGTTCTGTCTGCTTCGAGATGCCTATAGACTCGCTTCTATATAGGTACGTATGTCTCCTTGTAAAGCCTGGAAAGAGCGATTGCGGTTAAAACGCAAACGCTATAATAAAACCGCGGTTTTGTTTTGTAGGTGCGGACATATGTGCACTTGTCTGAAATGTGCTCATGAGCTTCAATGGAGTAGTAGGAAATGTCCGATCTGTATGGCTCCAATTGTAGATGTTGTGAGGGCATTTCTTGATTCTTAGGGCTCAAGAAATATTTGAAAAAGAAAGAAAAAAAACTATATTGTATTGTTCAGTAAATTTGGTAAGGTGAAGAAACAATCTGATTATACATGCTAAGTACAGTCTTTTAAACGTTCTCATGTGTATATAATAAGAACGTTTGTAATTTGTAAATATGGTTTCTCTAACTAATGATATTACGTAATCAAATTTAATGTGTTGGCCAAAATCGTTGCAGCAAAAAACATGAAAATGATATAGTATTACGTAATTAAGGGACCCTAGCCTTTGTAACGACTAGATATAAAATTGGCTAGAGACAGAGTTTTTAGATTGCCCAACATCGGTTGGACATATCTCTTGAAGAGTTTCTTTCATCCTTATAATATATATAATTTATTTTTTTTCATCATACGAATTTAATTTGGAATATAATATATAGATGTTATTAGTGTAAATTCCATGTTACATATCTTAATCACTAATTTATAATATATATATATATATATATATATATATATACTAATATATAAATATATGAAACAATTCAATATACATGAAAATTTTATATTCTCTATGTTTCATTTTATATGTAGTTTAAGGTTTTTGTATTTGGATTAAGAAAATATGATTAATAATTGAAAATTATCATTAAAAACGTGATTCTTAGACTCATTCATAAACCAAAACCAGACCAACCACATGAAATGAAAGTGCTCTTCACATCTTTCTACAATATAGAGTATATAATCTACAATCATGCATGCCTATAAGTATCATTATCAATACATTGAAGAAAATACCATTGTTATAAGTATATGAGCAACAAAAGTTGTTTGGCCGAAGAAAGATAAGAAGAAACTATTTAAAGCTCTTTCAAAAGAGCGTTTAGAAAAATTAAATATTTAAATCAAGTCACAAAAATTTTCTTTCATTATATGGTTATATTCATAATCACATGGGATGTCTCCTCCTCGTGATTCCATTTAAAGAATCGCATCCAATCTCTTTCATTTTCTGCTTTTTTTTTTTGTTTCTCAACCTTTTTTGTAATATTATCTTCTTATAAAAACATCAAATATTTTGATATCCTTTCAATTAATAATTATTAAAGGAGATTTGGGTCTATTAAGAAGAAGAAGAAGAAAGAGTTGACGTTTGAAGAGACTTTGGTTGTTCGGTGGTCATCCTACAAAAACTTCAGCTTACTTTTAAATGATTACCTTTTTCTAGACCACTTAATTTCTTAATTAATCAACTAAATAGTTTATTCATGTGATGTGTTTCTCGCTAATTTGTCTCAATAATCTTTTTATATAACAAGAGAATTTCGATTCAAAACATAAACTCATTGTTTACCACACAAAAAAAAAAAACATATGTTGAGTATTTTACCATAAGAAAATAATATAGATGTTTGGCGATTATCCTTAAAAGCTTTTAATTATTATATAGTGTTGAAGGACCATATATATGTTGAAAAAGGCTTAAATGTAAGCTTTAGTTAGCTAAAAGATGAGATTCCACTAAAAAGCTGGAGGCTGGTCCATTGTTACACAGCTTGATGAATCTTGGGACCAATTTTCGTATTTATATTCGTATGCCACCTTCTTCTTTCTTTTTTTTATTCTCATTTATTTGTATTACTATCAAATTCAGTATTGTACTAGTTTCTTATTCTAGATAAGTTTTTGTCATAAGGTCTTTTAGGTGGTAGCTAAATGACAATCAAAACATCCTTTATACTTAATTGTTAATTTATGATATTCCCTATGTTTCACCATAAGTATCATTTTGATATTTTCACATAAATTAAAAAATATATATTTTCAAAATTTTATTTTTGGTATTATGTTGTTTTAGGTTAGATAGTGTATTTTAATTTTTGCAAATGCCCCTTTTTTTAATTAGTTAATGAAAATGATCAATTTACTTGAAATTATAGATATGATTTGGTCTAAACTTTAAATTCTAGCTAGGAGCAATTTGAAAGTGCGAGTGAGGCAAATAAAAGTGCAGAAAAATA
>OVAQ01002695.1:0-11885 GCA_900406345.1 Erysimum cheiri | reverse complement strand
TTTTTTTTTTTTTTTTTTTTTTTTGGGCAAAAAACATTGGAATATGTATGTATCTAAAACCATTGCTTCTCTGATGAGAAGTTACGATGATTTTTTTTTTTATCTTCAGTCTCGAAAATTAAATATTACGTAATAAATATCCTACCACATTACACGAAATCGACAAAGAGGTATATAAGTATATATGAGTTCCATACAACTTACTAAAAAAAAAAAACTTTGAAACCCAAGAAAAAGAACTTTTTAGTATCTATGGAATAACTGATAGTAGTCCCACAGAATAAGTAAAAAAAGAGACAGATAGAGAACTCACGAAAATTGATTTATAAAATTAATAATTTATTAAAAATAATTAGTATGCATATGTATGTTGATCCTTACCATTTAGATCAAAAACAATTATTACATTTTTTTGCCAAACAAAATGTTTAACACTGGAAAATATGTTTTAAACATAAACAACTTACAAAAAAAATTGATTATTATGATGTTTATCTTTTATGAATATCAGTTTTGTGCTTTGGTTTTTTTATGCAAGTCGGCAACTTTTCAACGGATTTTTCTTTTTCCAGTTCAAATAATATGCCAGTATATCTTTTTTCAGCCAATTAAACTGATAGTTCAGCCAATTTAGCAATTCTTTTTCGTCTTTTAGTATCATTTTTTATTTTTCTGCGCTTTCTTTTTGTCTAGAAAATGTATTTCTTTTTGTCTTTTGTTTTAATATATTAAATAAATAGCAGGGAATTCGTCCAAGGCTGCCTATACGCAAACCGGACCGGTTATCCCTGTACCGGAATCAGAAAAGATCATTAATGCGAACCAATGTGCGAGTAACAACAACAACGAAATGATAAAGAAGAATAAGAGGCTAACGAGTGAACAATTAGCTTCGCTTGAAATACGTTTTCAAGAAGAATTCAGATTAGATTCAGAGAGGAAGTTGAAGCTGGCGAAGGAGCTTGGTTTGCAGCCACGTCAGGTAGCGGTTTGGTTCCAGAACCGCCGTGCACGGTGGAAGGTGAAGCATCTCGAAGAGTCATACGACTCTCTTAGGCAAGAGTACGATGCCCTTTGGAGAGAGACGCAGATGCTACACGATGAGGTCTTATAATTGGTTATTATCCTTTTCTTGTTATATATATATATATATCCGTTAGTTTTCTGTCAATAGAAGTTCTTTATAAAGTTTAAAACAAACGATGCATTTATTGTAACAAAGTTTTTTCGAATAAATTTTANTTTTTTTTAAAAAAAAAAAAAAAAAAAAAAAGAAGCTGAGAGCTATACTAAGAGTAAGAGATCCGGCTTTGATGAACAGCAATCAATTCGCCGGAGAAAATCAAATTTACGGTGTTGGTGAATACAATAGTCCGATGATGGTTGCTTCTTCTTGCTGGCCACCGATGTCGCAGCAGCCTTACCCGTGAGATAGTACTCAAAGATAGAGAGAGAGCTTTAGACTTGGACTTTTAGTCCCTTTTAAGTAATGTTTAGACTATGACCAGAAGCTTTTGCTCATTGTTACAATTTTAACGACGTCCAATCAAACAAGTTCTAGAGAAAATACTTGAGAACCAAGGGTCAAAACGTCGTCATTCGTCAAGATTTGGAGACACCACGCTCAAAACGTGCGTCTAAGTGTTCACGGATACATAAATGACGTGAAGCCCTTAGCTAGGCGAACATAAAAACTACGAAACTCATGGACAAATCGTTTATTGATTTAGGCCCAACTAAAGGTCAGGTTAACTGAGCCCAAAGCACATGTTTATTATGATGTCTAACTAAAATAATTCAAATGAAAATAATTAATCAACTGACCGAATATATGAACACCAAAATGTCACCTAACTACAAGATTATTTAGTCACAGTAATTCAATGAATGCATTAGCTATTTTTTTTGTTTCGAATATTCCTATTGACGCTTGATTATTTGTAAAATTCAAAAAACAAATTAAAAACAAAATGCAAATGTATATATATTATTCGTTTATTACAAAACTAATGAAGAAAATCACTCAACTTATTTTGCAACATAAAAACGCCCAATTATGATTTACAAGAACAATCCCCGAGACTTTTCAGTTATTTTCATTACACATCCTAAACCAACAAAAATCCGACAAGACCAACCACAGTAAAACTTAGACCTCACGGATCCTCACATTCAATCTCCGGACCCAAATCGAATGAAGAATCATATGAAACACATCAAACCTCTTAGCCGGAGAATTGACCTCAAAATGTCGCCTTACCTTCAACACTCTCCTATACATCCTTAGGTACTGTCTTGGCGATATTGCTGTCAAAATCGTCTTCAAATTCGGTATGTCCTCCACTGAAACGATCACTGAGAACGATCTCCAGTTCAATACATCGCTGAACGGAGGAACATAGCCTGAGTTTATCAGAACTGGGACGCAACCTGAGTAAAGTGCCTCCACGATCCTCGGGCTCGCAACCTCATAACCGCTCGGACAAATGCAGAACTTGCTGTTCCGCATCATATCCGGATAGGACGTTCCTCTAGGGAGATACTTGTGGACTCTAATGTCATTATCTTTATTCTCCCAATGCTGGAGCAAGACTGGCCTTACAGGTCCGTGTACACCCCCTGCAAAGAAGGCAAGGATCGGACGGCTGGAAGGTGACGGCCCACCGACCAATCCGGTTAAGGATCCCGTCCGTAGATTAATCTCGGGTATTGACACATCTTTTCTTGGATTGAATCTCTCTGACGTGTTGGCATTGCACAAAGCTCGAATCGAATTATGTCCTAAATGTGGATGAGAAAAGCTTGCCTCAGGACCCTATACCAAAGATTTTCAAGATTATAATGATAACTAGATAACCAAAGGATATACACCGAGTAATGAGAGATATATATATTGCTAGTGTACCCAGTCGTGGCAAGAAAGTATGAAATGATCGGCTCCGATGCTGCGGTTCCAATACGGGTATTTATCACCCACAAGATTGATGTAATCCCTGACTGTATTTCGGATGGGGCTGAAATCGTGGGAGTTGCGTTCGTACACGTATCTTACCATCTTGACGACACTAAAGGGTAAATAAAAAGCGTGGGCCTTGTCGGGGTTACTGGTCCGGAAACGGGTATCGGTTTCCATCTCATAGATGAAACTTCCTTCCATAGAGTAGATGCTTTTACATGGACCGTCATGGAACAATGGTGGCTCGCCTTCTTTGTACACATATATCTTGAATTGTTTCTCCATTTCCAAGTAGCTCCTAAGCATTTCAATACGGACACACAAGAAAAACGTAAGCACATGACGGTAGTGTTAACAAGTCTTCACAAGAAAATCTATGACATTCTCTCCACTGGACCACATGAAAACAATTTGTGCACATGCATATTACGTAATAGGATACATATATTTAAACTCAATTATGACCTCTATAAAACTAAATATTTCATTCTACAACCCCGAATTTCACATACTCATTCTCCTATAATTTATAGTAGTAAACCGACACGGAAGACTATTAGGAAATTACAAGCTCGAATGTCTTATCTGGTCTAAGTCAATTTTCAAAATATGTCGTCATTGGTTACCTTATTTTGCTATACAATATAAGGTGGACTGATAATAATTATATAATAGTAATCTCTTGCTTTTACCTAGCCGGCTAGCCCCCCAGAAAATTAAGGTACGTGATTCCTTACTCTGCTTACGCATATAAGATGCGGACACCACAAAACGTTCTCGATTCAGTAATTTATAAACCAGTTTTACTTATGCGTCAAAACCAGTACAATTAATTTCAACCAAAATAAACAATTATTATGCAAGAAACTAAATGTAACCAACTAGTAAAACGTAATTCAAATCTAATTGAAACTTCCTTGCCAGATTTCACCATCAATTTCGTAAAAGGTAAAAACCAGTTCCAAGCCTTAATTATGATTCATAGTGCCAACCCGTTTGACTTAATTTAATTTAAATAAATAATTAGCGAGCCAATAAACTCATAGTTCCAAGTTCCAACCCGTTTGACTTAAATTTAATTCAAATAAATTCTGTAAATGCCGTAACTTTAAATAGTTTTTAAATTACTAAGAAAAAAAAAGGTAACCATAATCATCTTTTAACTTACCGATGAAAGACCTTAGCGTTCCAATACATAGGACCAAGAGGAACATAGTCCGGGTCGTCCACGGGATCGTCCATCGAAGCGGCTTTAATGGCGGCTCGAGCTTTTTGTAGCTCAAATTCGATATTCTCTAAATTGCTAAGGTCTCTTCTTTTCTTTAGTTCCGAAGATACCGTAGACGTAACGTTATTACTCGTTGTAGTAATGTTGATCGGATTCAATCGAATGGTCCGATTATAATTACCCTGTTCAATAACATATCGACATGTGTTGTTGATTAATTAGTTCAAATTTAGACCGTACATATATAAAAAAAAAAAAACATTTCTCTGTAAACTTTACTTTATTTTGAGGTTTGCGCATCCTCAATAAAACGAATTAATCTTTATAAAAAAAAGAATTTTTTTTTTAAAAAAGGAATGAAAATTTACAGTTGACTGGTATAATATTTATTTTTACAGCTGACTGTAGTTTGACTACGGAATTTAAAACATAAATGTTATGTTGGTAAAGAATTAAAACATAAATATTTGTTGGTAAAAAATAAGATTAAGAAATTGAAAAAAAAAAAGCCGGAAAGAAGAAAAGACATGCAAAGATGAAAGAATGAAGAAAGGAATAATTTAGATATGTCTAAGTAATTTCTCTAACCTGAACAAATTCCACTTTATTCGACAAAGATGATGCTGGCAGCGAGGAAAGTATCTCCGGTGGCAGAGGAGATGGTGCCGGTGCCGTCGTCGGAGGAAGAGACGGAGGAGGAGGGAGATGAGATGTGGACAAAGAGGTTAAGAAAGATGTTGAACTTTTAGTACCAATGTTTACAAAGACGAAACCAGAAACAAGAACAAGAGGAACCATGAAGAGAAAGAGTTTAGTTGAATACGACGTCGTTGAGGAACATGCAGACATGTTTCTACACTTCCCGTCAACATCTTCATCTCCCATCTCTCTCTCTTAATTCTCTTTCTTTGAGAAGAAAATTATGAAGAAAGAAGAAGAAGAAGACGAAGAATCAAATTAAAGAAGAGTGTTTTTTGTTTTGTTTTTACTTCAACTTTTTTTTTTGCTTTCGGTTTTAGGAGCAGAAGAAGAGAATTTAAAAGAAGATGAATGGAAGAATCACATTTGGTAATAAGTGGTTGCTCCCTCTTGCCAAGCGTCGTCTTTCCACTCTCTCTTTTCTTTTTACATGCAAACTTTCTCTCTATTTCCCTTTTCACCCCAAACGTTTTATTTCTATCAATTTCCACCCTGCCCCAACAAATCCAAACCAAAACTCTCGTATTAAAGACTTATAGCTACATACATAAGTTGAAAATAACATTACATTATAGTGTTGACCGGACTGGCAGCATTTCGAATGCATGCTAATCAAAGAATTCCCTGAGCCTACATCAGAAAAGTAGCCATCTTTAAGAGCATAGCAATGGATCTCATAACCCCATTTCCCGAAACCCTAATGTCCCGCAGACCGCGAGAATCAAAGCAGTGAAACCTCATCTAAAGAGACCTTCTCTTCATAGAGACTGCCATGGAACAGGGACAAAGCCTTATCAGGTAAGCCATTACCGAGTATTGACGTGGTTGCCTTTGAGCTATCCAGATCAGAAGGCCATTGGTCAAATATATCATCAGCATCTGCCATCCTTTCACACCTTGTGCACATATCAAGCAATGCTGTCTGGATACAAGGGTTTAACGCAGATCCAAACTTAATACAAAATCCATGAATCTGTTCGCTTACTTACTTCTCTGACTGAAACTAAACCACAAGCGTCCACAGCGCTTGTTACTGTAATAACTATATAAAATCAACATTACAAAAACTAAGGTCTTGGTTAATTCACCAGAGATCTCTACAAGAACACTTTCCATTCACGAAATGATGAAATCCTGAAGAGTCTCTCAAAACTATCTCTCTCTTTACCACAACCGAAACGTACTTAAAGAAGTTGTGACAATCATCACACAACATCACGTTCTTCACAACCCGAACTGGCTTTCCCTGAGTATTGCTCGTGAGAATGCCATAAGTCACGGCGAGTTTCGCGCTGTGGTGAAACAGGAAACTCTTCTTCATAAACTCATCAACCTCCTGAAGAACAAACTCTGTGTTTGGTTCGTATCCAGCTTTCAGACATTCCATTATCAGTATATCCAATCCACTGTATATGTCTTTCTCTTGCGGGTGGGATGTGTCACGCGCATGAAAGAAATGTACTTTGTTCTCATGGATAATCCAGCTTTTAGAAGGATGTTTCCGGTAACCTCTTTCCCGCATTTCCTCTCTTATCATTTCGGAGCGATGCCAGAATCCGGAAGCTGAGTAGATGTTGGATTTGAGGATGTATTCGGACGGAG
Organism: Erysimum cheiri; assembly: GCA_900406345.1. Lineage (NCBI taxonomy): Eukaryota > Viridiplantae > Streptophyta > Magnoliopsida > Brassicales > Brassicaceae > Erysimum > Erysimum cheiri. The sequence continues at coordinate 5,400 of OVAQ01002695.1, read as the reverse complement.
TTTCAGGTTTTGTTGATAGTATAAGCTTTGCTATGCGTTTTGCAATGCTTGTGTTTGAATGGACTCTGCAGCTATCGAGCAGAGCTCGCAAAACAGAGACCTCAGGCTGAAACGGGATCGAGCCTATCGTGTCTTCTGCTTCTTCAAGAAGACCCCAATGACCCAGAACACGGATGAATGCAGTGTAATGTTCAGTTGTTGGTTCAATGCCGTAGATAGTCTTCATGGAGAGAAACAGATCACGGCAGCTACTAAGCTTATTTAACTCTGTATACCGAAATGCAGAAATAACAAGAATGAGGGTGATCATGTCAGGCTTGATCTCTTCCCCATTCATCCTCGTCCATAGAGCCAGTGCCTCGTCACCATTTCTTTGAAGGATGTAGCAAGAAATCAAGCTGTTCCAAGAAACAATATCATGTTCTCGCATAGTGTTGAAAATCTTTATGGCATCATCGAACTCACAACATTTCGAGTACATGCTAATCAAAGAATTCCCCAAGCCTACATCAGAAAGGTACCCACCTTTAAGAGCATAGCAATGGATCTGATAACCCATTTCCCGAAACCCTAATGTCCCGCAGACCGCGAGAATCAAAGTCAATGAAACCTCATCTAAAGACAACTTCTCTTCACAGAGAGTGCGATGGAACAGTGATAACGCCCTATCAGGTAAGCCATTTCGTGCGTAACCACCGAGCATCGACGTGGTTGCCTTTGAGCTATCCAGATTAGAAGGCCATTGGTCAAACATCTCCTCAGCATCTGCCATTCTTTCACACCTTGTGCACATATCAAGCAATGCTGTCTGGATACAAGGGTTTAAAGTAGATCCAAACTTAATACAAAACCCGTGAATCTGTTCACTCACTTTCTTCTCTGAAACTAAACCACAAGCGTCCACGGCGCTTGTTAAACTGTAATCCGTCAACTCAACACCTCTCTGCAGCATTTCAGTGAACAATTCCAGTGCCTTCAAGCCATAGCCGTTTCTACAAAACCCAGCCATGAGGGCATTATAGGTAATAGTATTTTTTTCAGTTATATTCTCAAACATCTCAACAGCTGAATCCACCATTCCAAATCCCATGTAAGCTGTGATCATCTCCGTGAAAGTAACAGCATCTCTCACCATCATCATCTCGTACAAATTCTCTACCTTTTTCATATCCCCAAATTTAGAATAAAACCCAATCAGAGCATTATTCACACTCAATTCTTGCTTCAGCCCGATTCTAATCGCACGACCATGGAGTTCTCTGCCTCTCAATCCGTCACTAGAATCAGTGCAAGAACTCAAAAGGGTTGAAAGCGTAAAGCAATCAACCTCAAGCCCTTCAACTCGGTTCATCTCATAAAACAAATCGAAAGCTTTATCATACAACCTCTCTTTCACCAAACTCGAGATCACAGTGTTCCACGAAGTCACATCTCTGTGAGGAATTTCATCAAACAACTTAAGCACATCATCACTCGAAGCCTTAGCATACAAACTCATCAACGAATTACCAACAAACACAGAATTCAAAAACCCTGATTTGACTATCAAACCATGAATCTGAATCCCAAGCGAGAATCGCGAAACTCTCACACAAGGAGTCAAAATCGCTACAAAAGTATACTCATTCGGCTGAACAATACCTGCTTTTCTCATCCTGAAGAAAACCTTAAGAGCCTCAATTTCAAGGTTTAATCTTGAGAAACCAGAGATCAGAGCTGTGTAAGAAACCACCGTTGGTGAAGACAGAGACACGAAGACGAGAAACGCTTCACGAGGGAAACCAAGTTTGAGATACGTAGAGATTAGGGCATTTCCAAGACGAGTTTTTTCTTCTCTGAGCTTAAGAAACGAAGCGTGAACGGCTTTTGTTACTTCGACGTCGTGATATTGAGCGGACAATCGAAGCAGATAGAAAAACCCATCAATGACAGATTCCATATCTTCCGTTTCCTCCTTCTTGAATGATGAAGAAGAATATGGGGAAGAAGAACACTCATGGGTGGTTAATGGTGAAAGAGACAGAGATGCAGAGAGGGCAAAGAGGCGTTCTGGTTTTCGATAGAGCGAGAGAGAAGATAGAGATTTCGGGCGATGATTCGGCGGAATTGAAGGTGGGATGTGAGGAAAATTGAAGAGGCAATGATGGTTAACGGTGGACATGAATGAATTAGAGATAGCTGGGCGCTAAATCTCCATGGATAAACCTTCACTTTGTCCTTTAGAACTAGAAAGACCAATTTTGTAATGGAGAAATTTAACTAAGGTCCCTATATTATTGGAAAATATACACATTTCGCCCTATACTATTGATCTGATCAAATCCCCTAATTGAAAATATATTGTTTTTACAAAATTACTTAACTCTGAACTTCTCTATTTAAGGTTTTTTTTCTTCTTTTTGTTAATTTTAGATAAAAGTAAATTGCATATTTTTTTTCATATCAAAATTTACATTATCATAAAATGGTGCGTTTTACATCTCTATTTACCTTTTGTGTTTTTCTTTACTTGAGGTGATATTAGCTGATTTTGATGTAAAACTATTAAAGATGTTACTTAAGACAAATAAGATGAATCTAGATGACTTTAAAGAAAAATAGAAGAGACAAGCATATATACTCAAACGAACGGTCAAACGTTTAGCTAGTAATTAATATACAACCATTCATTAAGCTATATAAACATATATAATCTATAGAATATTTTTCTTATCATATTATCATCTTAATTGTTTGAATCAATATAGTTGAATAAAAATAGGTTTAAGAGATAAGGGGGATTCCTTGGACAAGAAGATTATCTGCGATAACACGATTGGCTGCCTCGGATGGATGAAAACCGTCCCAAAACACGTAATTGGTAGCATTCGAACATGTACCGACCGATATTGAATTGCATAGGAACGAAGTTTCCATTGTTCCGGTTCCACAACAAGCCCTTCTTGATTCAAAAAAACCTACATTTAAAGAATGTCGGTGTTAGTCATCGCCTAATTTTGGGCTGTCATCAATTCGGGAAAAGTTTGGGATCTTTTTGAAAAAAACGTATGATTTGTCTAGTGAACCGGTTAACCGGGTTTAAAGAAAGGAATGTCAAATTACGGTACCATTCTCGACAGGGTTCATGGCCATGCTCAAGAGAGGACTATAGATGTCAAGGACGACCAATTTCAGACCAGGAAGCTTGTTGGTTAAGTTCATAGACGTGTTGTTGAGTTTAGTATTAAAGGAAACCGCGTCCCGGTTTAGTCTTTCGACGCACGTATTGTTCCCGACTCCAGCAAACATCGTGATCGCCGCCGGTAAACAACCCAACGGTGGTAACGTCGTCACTCCTATCCTTCTAGCCCCTAAACCATACAAATTCTGCCAAAAAAGCGCAATTTTTCAACCATCGTAAACCGGCGGATTTAAAAAAAGATAGGTTGGTTAAGTTACTTGGACAAAGGTGGTATAGAAGTTCATGAGACGGTCTGAGAAACGATCAGGCGTGAAAATCCGGTTAAGGATCGGATTGATGTAATAGCTTTGAAGAAAATCGCTTGATCCCGTGCTTAGAAGATGAATCGCGCCTTCAAATATCTCATTTGCTCTTTCTCTTCCCACAATGTTCGTCACTTTGTTTTGGTACTCTTTGTAATTTTTCAGCTGTTGGTTCAATGTGATTGCGTTCTAGGACAAAAACATAAAAAAATGTTATAACGTACATTCTTGTTAGCTAACTTATATAATAGCCAGATTAAACCGGGTTTAGACTCAAGAACAAATCAATGGGGTTCATGAGTATATTAAGTACGTATAATAAGGCAGTTCCGTCATGAAAACCGGAAGCACCAGAGGCGAAATTGGCTCCGGTTAACAAATTTGTCCTATTTGCTTCTTGGCTAAGATACGCCACCGGATAAGAAGTGAACCCTAGCTTCTCAGCTGCTCAACAACAAACAATAAAGAGAAGAAATTATTGATCAGGGCCTAAGTAAAAGAAAATGTAATATGGTACTATAGGCTGGTTCGAACCGGTAAAGTCGGTGGCGAGTTTTCCGTTAGAGAAACGGCCAGTGGCATTGTGGGCGAAGAAGTCTCGGCCGTAGGGAGGAAAATTGGCCTTGACGAGGGTAGTGAGGCGATTGTTGTTACCGGCATCGACAACTGAATCTCCCATTATGATTAAAGCCGGTACAAGTTGCTGACCGGTCACAACGCCGGCGTAGTAACCGGTAAGAACCAAACAGCTCATCAACATTATAAACATCTTCATTTTGTCTTTGAATGTAGTAAAAGATAGAGAGATAAAGAGAGGAGTGAGTGAAGAAGTGGTGAATGGTTGGGGGTTTAAAAGGAAGAGAGAGTAGTGAACTTGCTTGAACAAGAAGAAACATTTTAATTTGTTTGAAGCTGCATGTACCAATCTGTACTCTGTTGCATTTCATTTACTTTCACCGAAAACAATTCAAAACGTCTATTATTTTATTTTTCACCAAAGTATAGTTTCCAAGGACTAATTAGTCACTCAAAATGGTTAATTTGTCTCTGATTTTNTTTTTTTTTTTTTTTTTTTTTTTGTCTCTGAATTCATATTTTGTATTATAAAACAGTTGTATTAATCAAGTTTCACTATACAGATTGAAAATGTACTAGTGGAGGATATATGAATAAATTGAATTACCATTGATATATAGTTATCGATCGGGAAATATTTAGTCTGGAAAATAGTTGATGTATGGGAAAATGAAAAGATTATTAAACAGATATCAGATGTTACTAATTAAGTGTGAAAATCCTAAAAAAATCAATATTCATAAAAGAAAAGCATGCTTTTTTTTGTGTAGTTACATTTTTATCCTAAGCATATGACGACTGATCAAACGTCGTATTCGAATTAAAAGATGGTAGACCTTAACACGCAATGCATCCACAAGAAGACATACGTCACCTCTCACATTTTTCATGCAGTGACAAGAAATACAAAGATTGATTTTATTTCGGGACATAATTGTTAAATAGTTTATCTTTCGTTGGGTTTAGTCAAAATATCTACGAAGAGATCACATGTTTTAGCATGCGAATGAAACTAACTTTTTGTTATAGTGAATGAATATAACTTTCACTTAACTCTTTAATTTTACTTCCTACAATTCTTCGTAACAAACCTTTTTGTTTTCTTCTCCGAGGCTCCTCCTACGTCATTTCGTTTTTTCTAAATTAAACCTAATGAAACCGAAAATGTAATTTGTCAAGCTGGCTTTTCGTTACGTTACAACTTTAAAACAAGTAAATATTTTTACAATAGTACACCAATAAGATCGATCTCTAGGCAGAGCCGTGCCTAAGGTTTTTTAGGTCCTAAACAAAATATTTCTTTTTTTTTTTTTTTTTTTCAAAAATTTTTTTTTTTTTTTT
>OVAQ01002694.1:0-11887 GCA_900406345.1 Erysimum cheiri | reverse complement strand
ATCTGCAGTTTCATCTCCAGTGAAACCTGCACTTACAGAATCGACAACAAAATGAGCAATTTCATGCATGTAGATAAAGATGTCTTTGCCAGATAGTTTATCGACTTCCAAAAGATAGAAAAAAATAGCCGCAACTTCATGAGAAAGGTAATTGTGATGTTATTGTTAGAGAACTGAATTTTGTTTAAATTATATTTATACAATTCCTAAAATAAATAAAAAATAATAAGTAAATACATTTGTACAACCGCTATTCAAACATCTTCTAGTATTAAACAAAATTGTATGACTAAATAAAATGCATGTTTGGCAAGTAGAAAGGAGATTGTTGGATGAGAAAATGGACCGATGTATAGTTTAAACTACCATCATCGATCGTTAAGGTTGTTTCTGTTATTGCAGAATCTACAACCATCGATAAAGTTGTTTCGACACTACTACCATAAACTCTGATTTCACCTTCACTTTTATATGATTTGACTTTACTCCCAAACTACATCTACCTCATAAATTTCAGAACTAACAGTGAGTATTATAACATTTTCTTTTGTATAAATGTAAAATGTATCCACCGACCACCAAAAAAACCGTTTGTACGAAGTATTACATCAAAACAAGAGATTTAGGGGCTACAAAAAAATCAGAAATTTCAAAATGCTAAGAGCCAATTTTGAGCTGTTTGGAAACAAAGACTCCTAAAATCACCAAACCAAGGACTGACAAGACTCCTTGCCTAGAAAGCCAAAACTCGATCCACGTCAAGGGTCTTCTAATTTCAGAAAAAACCTTGTCCAACTGTTGGTGGAGGTCGTCCAGAGAGCCATTATTGTCGATCACAACATCAGCTTTGCTTCTTTTCAAATCTAACGACATCTGAGCCACCACTCTGTTTCTTGCATCTTCCTCACTCAACCTATCTCTCTCCATCAGTCTCTCAAGTTGTGTTTCTTCACTGACCCACACAACTACAATGGGTTTTGTCCATTTATCCATTTTTACTTCAAACAACAAAGGGATATCGACAACTATCACTTTAGCTCCACTCGCCCATTGTTTCAAGATTTCCCAAAAGATACCAGTCGATATGTACGGAGCCATCAGTCTATAGAGTGAAAGACACAACTCCTGATCTCAGGATCTCATCGAATAAACAAAAAAGAGAATTCTAAATTCCTTACTTGTTTAGGAGTTGGCGCTTGGAATCAGACGAGAACACCATCTGACCAAGTTTTGGCCGATCCACTTCTCTACTAGGAAGCAGAATCTCCTCCCCAAAAGCTGCAACTACTCTTTTCCATCCACCACTTCCTTTCTTCAGTACATTCTACATAACAAAAAAAAAACACATTTCTCCACCTTTTACTAAACTTCTCTTGAGCTATATTGCATCTAGGAGGCCTCTCTCTTTCTCTCTTAAAAATGCTGGCACAATAGTTTGAAAAGAGTTCCAGTAAAAAGAAAAGAGAAATGTTACTTACTCGAGCAACAACATCAGCGTCAACGACGGGAATGCCACTAGCCTTGAAGAGATTGGACACTGTACTCTTCCCAGACGCTATGCCTCCCGTTAGCCCGACTATTCTCATTATCCTTTTTCCTCTTTTACTCCTCAGGAACACTTACATTTTACTGCACTGTGTTTGCCTGCAAAACACCCAAGACCAAAATGATATCAAAATGCTGCACAAACAAAACAACTAATTAACAAACAAAGCCAAAAATCTTCAACTATGTTTTAGTAGTTCCATACATAAGCTAAACTGTAACAGCCATATAAGATCAAACACAAACCAAACTACAAGTATATTTACTAGAATTATCAACAATCATTTTGCCAAATTCTTTTTAAGCATTGAACAATAAGCACAACAAAATTTTATCATCAAGTGAAGATTGAGTTTCCCATTGATAAAGTAGACAGAGGCTGGTACATGGATCTTAAAAGGAACCTTATGTCTAATTAGAACAAGCTAAGACAGAAGAGTATAATCCCCAATTTCCTTCTCATCTAACTTGCCAGTACCTGCAAAAACCACAAGAGACGATCGAATTTAAAGATTTGTGATGATTCACATGATGCTTCGACGACGACAATGCTCGTCGTTCTCCTCTCACCGTTGCTGGGTATCGGAGAAGAGAAGAGGAATCGAAGAAGAGAAGAACAAGGTTTTTAATTTCTGTCGCTAAAAAATCTAGCGATTTAAAATTTCCGGTCGGTGGTCGCTGCGTTTAGAGATGTTTAAACGGGCTAAATGCCCGCGGGCCTAAACGGGCTTGTTATAAGTTTTTCAGCCCGCAGCCCGTTTAACAACACTGTAGAAAAAAATAATAATAAACGGGTTTGATAAAACTTAAACGGGCTACCCGTTTATTTCTCAAAACGACGATGGTTTGCTGAAGCGTCTCCAATCGCTGCTTTTCGGTGCCGGAGAAATCTGATTTCTCCTCCGCTCAGCTCCTTGGGCTTCGCCTTCTAGGTTTCCTTGATTCTCGCTCTGTTACTGACGATGATCGTGTTTTCATTGGTCCTATTCGCAGCCTGCGTTTAGTCGCAGAACGAACATGAGAGAAATCGTTGAGATTCCGGTAGACTTCAGGGGTGTTTAGGAAGGATTGGTCTATTGACGCATTTGGTTGAGAAGATTAGGGATTCTCCTCCGCCGTCTGAATCTGATGCTTCGTCTTCTTTGATTTCTTGTGAATGTGATTGGTGGTCTGATCTTGTGGTGGGACTTCAAGCTCGCGAGTCCTCTGCAAGCATTCTAACAATTCCCAACGATTGAAAATGGAATTGAATTCACGAAGCTTTGCTTGCAGTTTCACTATTTGAAATGAATATTCTTTAGATCCATTCATTTGTCTCACCAACGTATTTTGTAGGAAGAAGTTTTTTTATACAATGCATGAGCAACTGTCTAAACTTTGATGTGTAATCTTGATTCAAGGATGGGGCTGCCAAGAGAATCTCATTCCAGTTTCAATGTGTTACATGGAAACTGGAGAAAGCATTAGGTAATTTGCCATATGATCGATATGATATCTCTGACCAAGTCCGCGAACAAGTAAAGTTGGTTCATGAGTATGCAGGGTGTATGAATGTTTGTTTTTCCTGTCCCTGGAGGTGTTTGTAATCAGGTGGAACTAGCAAGATTGCAGTTAAGAAGAGCAATGCAGAGCAGTCACATCTATAGTGCAGTGCAAGTCCTCCGGGTAGAACCATGGAAGCTAGAGAAAACGCTACAGCTACTCTCTTTAGCCTTTCATTAGCTGATGAGAATAAGATCATAATAATATGCGCATCTGGTGCAATACTGACCTTAGTGAAAGCTGCTTGAGAACGGAAGCGCCAGAGAGGATCACTTAACAAAAATTTAATTTAATTTTGTACGCTGTTTTTTTTATTGATCTGTTTATTCTTTATGTTCTTTGAGTTTTTGGAAGACAAATTAATTTCCATTTGAGAAGGTGGTGTCAAAAGAGTTAACGAGAATCGAACTATTTTTTTTACTCACCTTTGTATTGATTTGTTAATTTTGTAAAATGAACAACAAATCGTTAAATTTCAACATTTCATAATAAGGTACTATATTTCTTAGCTTCACGGGATTGGTTCACGTGCATTAGTTACTGTTCCTGGAAAGAGAAATCAAGTTAGATTTTGTTTTCCCAATTTGTTATAAAGTCAATCTCTTCACGTGCCTTTAAAAAGAAATGTTTCGCCAACGTAACTTTCCAGATTAATCGGAGTGATTAACGCAAGAGTCATTTTCCAGGAAACATAAGGTGACAAACCTTTCAAATCACAAAACCCTCTTTTACATAAACTATGGTCTAAACTCCAAAGTGAAGAACAGTATACATTTTCGGTTTTCAATTAATTATTTGATTTTAGAAAGAAATTTAAGACATAATTTTTGGGTTGTTATAGGTTTTTTCAAGATTGATAGCGAGATACGACGTAACTTTGTCTTGGCGTTGTTTTAATATTTTTCAAGATTTGGCATCTTGTTGACCAAAAAATGGTTCACTATCATCAGCATTCAGCAACCAACCATAAATCAATCCAAAATCTATAATGATCTGATCTAACACAGCACCCACCTTGAACTACTGAGCTCTTAATACACACCCACCCACAAAGTTTTTTTCATCTCTTTTGTGTGACTTGAGAGAGATAACATTTTACACAAAATCATTCCCCAATGGGTAATAGCTTGGGAAGCAAGAAAACAGCGAAAATCATGAACATCAATGGCGAGAGTTTCAAGCTGAAAACGCCTGTGAAAGCTGGTACGGTGGTTAAAGATTTTCCGGGATACGTTCTCTTGGAATCCGAAGCCGTGAAGCATTTCGGGATCAGAGCAAAGCCCTTAGAGCCTCACCAAAACTTGGAATCCAAAAGGCTTTACTTCATGGTGGAATTTCCAAGGTATTATATTCCTCAATTTTCCTCTTGGTTTTAGATACACAAAGTTGGAATCTTTCTCGAGTAATGATTTCAAAACCCACGTGGCAGAACATGGAAAGAGAGAACCCCAAGAAGGGTTCGGTCGGGAATTCAGATGAGTGCGAAGGAGAGGCTAGAGAATCTGAAGCTGTCTCGTAGATCATCGTCTGATCTCTCGGTAATGAAGAAGAAAGATGAGGTTGATGATGAAGAGAGAGAAGTGAGTAGCGTGAAGTTGAAGTTACCAAAGTGGGAAGTGGAGAAACTTAGGAAAGAGAGTGAGAGTGGCTCTGATTTCTCCAACAAGATCACAGCACTCTGTCTCCTCAACATTCAAAGACAACATTTGCTTAGTAATGGAGGAAGGAGCTCTGGGATTGGAGAAGAAGGTGTCAAATCACATGAGGTGATCAATTCTCTTTAGGGGCTTTGATCTTATTTTATTTTTGTTGAAAAAAAACATCGATCCGTTTCTCAAGCCACGTTTCTTGCTTCTTTAATTACGAAAATTGCCACTAGGAAACAAATGTGCCCCCAACTTGTGTTACAACTTTTTTCTTTCTTGTTTTTGATAAAGACTTCTGTTACAACTTATATATTCTAGTCTATAAAATAAAGTATAAAAACTAACAACAAGTTGAAGAATAAGTTGCGTCTTTCAAATATATTTTGAATTGTTTTTAAAAAATCATCGTTGATCTTTTGGTTGCAGAAAAGGGTTAGATTTCTTGAAAAGGGCAAAGCAGAAGACCTGTGATTACTGATTTCTATTTGTTTTCCTTATTGTTATTATTTAGTTTCAACTAGTAAAAGATGATTGGAGCAAGCCTGAGACCAATGGTATTACTGTAAATACAAAACACAGTTCTTAAGAGAGATATATACTGAGCTTTTAATGTATCTTTGTTTGTGTTACATGACTTTGCAACACATTAGTATAAGAGAAGAGAAATATTAAAAAGGCAAACCATTAGTATTTTTTTTTCTTTCAATTTGGGGGGCTTTAGTTTGGCCGATAATTACAATATACAATTCTCCTCAGAGAAACCAACACACCACAAAAAAATAAAATAAAAAGATAAGTCAATCAGTCAGGTCCCAACCTGTATATATCTCTTTCTGTTAACCAATTTCCCTTTTATTATAGAAGGAACAAATTGAGATCAGTAAACAAAAGAATGATGAAAAATGGTTTCTTTTTTTTTCACTCAAGAGGTCCATGGCTCAGGAACAGTGAGAAAATAAGTGGTCATGGCCTTTCGGAACCTCCTCTTATACTGTTTTGGTGAGACTATGGTTGGAGAAGCGTTCTTGGGTCCACCCAAAATGCCTGAGGCTTTGACCCAAGTCTCAAGGTGCTTGTCCCATGTGTACTGTCTCATGAAGTCGATTATCCCAAGAACCAGTTCCTTACGCTCTTCGTCGAACCCAACCAGCAATGAATAGTCCATTACATCCACAGACTAACCAGAAGAGGGTAATAATGAGCAAAACAGTCTAGTCAAAACATTAAGAACAAAATATGACTTGGGGGTAATGAAATCACTTACAGCCAAAAAGTTTGTGTCGTTCCATATGGCTCTTTCCAGACTTCTCTTGGCCTTGCTTCCTAAGAATATTGGTTCCGTGCGCAGTGTCTCAAGCAGATTCATGTCCAGCAAAACTTTGTCTGTGCCTGATGTGTTTGGATTGTACCTTGACCGTGCAGATCCCTTGAGATCATAGATCCTCGATATTCTTCTGTTGTAGAAGAGATTCTCCATCACCATCAAATCCATCTTAGTCTCTTTTCCACCTTTAGGGTGTTTAATTGAGACCTGTAAAACCATATTCCATAATCAATCATTCACATGCTTATGTATTCCATTTCAAAGTCTCACAAGTTTACATTCCCTATACCGTAACTAACCTGGTAGATACCGAGAATCTTAGCAAGACAAGTGGGGCTCCCGGAACTGAGTGACTCCTTCAAATATTTGAAGTAGTCAGGTGCAAAATCCTCAAAAGAATCCAGCTCGGTTTTGACAACTTGTTTTATGATGAACCTCTCGTCCAATGACTTAGCAAAGTAAACGTTGCTTTTCCCTCCCTGTGCAGACCATCTCTGGCAGCGGCTCAAGGATCTCACAAAGTCCACTTCGCTCGGACAGCACGTCTTTCTCAGAGTGTCAAACTGCGATGCAAAATAACACGTCACAGAGAACTTCACCTTGCCTTCAGTTGCAGTAGAGGATGAAGAAGCGCGGTCGCTGAAAGAAATGGTCAAATGCGGAGACTTTCTATCGTCTTGAGAAGACCCATACACTGCGTGCTGAATGTAATCAACATCCATCGACAAGGAACGCCAAGTCGAGAAGGTGGAAGGTTCATTCAAGTTGCTGCTACTACTACTAGTAGTGATACCTTTGTTAGCGATCCATTCCTTATATTCCTTGGAATTGATAGCATACGATACAACACTCGCGGGATCATCATCGTATACAGGGACCACGATATCGTTGAGGCCCCGTTGAGGAATCAGCAACCGAGCCCCATCAGCCATTTGAGATGCCGAAGAGATGTATGTAGGCGTAGAACCAACAATTAGATCCAACTTCTGTACTTCCAGTGGCAACATTTGTGAGTAAGTCCTCATCACATTCGAAACAGGGTCCCTCACCATATTCCTGTACTCGCCAGAAGCGTGGAAAGATCTAAGGGTCGAAAGATACAAAGAAGATGGTGGCCAACCTTTTTGGATCCGTTCTTGAAATCGTATCGCTGAATCAAAAGACTGGACTCGAATAGGCCTGGCAAGCCTCCGGAGAGGAGAATTAGCAGCTGAAAAGCCTTCTGTCTCGGCAATTGTCTCGGCTTTCTCTAGATTTTGAAACGAACCCAACCACGCAGAATCTATTCTCTCAGACAGAGAAGTGCCAGGTGAAAGCATGTTTTCCGGATCTTTGTTATCACCATTAGCTTCCGAGTCAGAATGGGTTTTTTCTTCCCCCGCATCTGGATCTTCCTGCTGTCTACGGTCAATCTTTGGAGGATCCTGCATCTCTGGATTCCGAGTAGCATTGTCATCACCAGTTTTAAGGACGGATGCTTTCTTGAGTTGAGAGTTTAATAAGTAAAGCTGATGATCCCAAGCATGAGCACCAATCATGAGTGCCCGTCTCAATCGATTCAGCTCCAGAATATCCAAACTCCCCTGAATTTGCAGATTCTCCACAAAGATAGGTTGCAGAGCATCCTGTTCATGATGAGGAAAAATTCCATCAAATGAAAATTCAACAAGCATCATCAAGATTTCAGAAGCACAAACAGTCTACAGAAAAAGGAAACAGGAGAAGCAGAAGCAAAAGAATCAGATGCTCACATCGTATTCATCTTTTTCCTTCACGAGTTGATCTTTTAATCCCAATATGCGACTTTGCAGATCAGAGGCTTCACACTGTTCAGGATCAAGTAAACTGCTTTTTTCTTCCATGCGGTTGAGCGTACCAGATATCTCCGCATACATGGTCCGCATTTTACCAGCAAGCTGTAGAATGCACAAACAAAGATATATATGAGCTTTAGCATTTGCATATCCACAACCTGAAGCACAAGAGCTTTAAAATTTCTTAAAATCTACCTCCGCCGCCTCTGTCCGTATCCACTCCGGTTGAGGATGGCTGTTGAATTCAAGCATTGACGGGGGTAGGAGGACAGTAAGTATATTGATGGGAGAATATCTAAAGAACGCAACCATGTTCCCAAATCTGCAAAACAAATAAAACCATAGTACAATTAGTGCTTTAACAGCATTGAGATAAACTTTATCTAGAGAATGAGATTAAACAGCCTTTACCCATAGAATCGAAGGCAGTCTCTCTGAAGCGAATGACCACAAGATGCAACACGATTCGCAGTTGCGTGATTTGAAAAGCTAAGTTCCAGAAACTTTCCAAAAGACAGTCCCCATGCAGCATCAGACATAACTACTCTACGAGTAGCAGGTGGGACTCCATCTTCATGTGCACATCTTAAGCAACGATGCCACATCCATATCTTCCCATCTTGTTCACCAGGAAGCTTCATGGACGGGAGACGTCTAACATTGATAGTAAGGTTTCCATTCTGATGAGAATAGCAGAGCACATGCGCATCAACCAGCTCCTTGCAGGATCTACAACTTGAAGTCTGTCAAGAGATAAGAATCAGAAGAGTAGAAACTTTAGACTGCTAATGTCATGGAATTTAAGAAAGACGAAAAAGGTGGATTAACATTTTAGATGAAAAGAGCTACCTTATCGAAAAGGTCATCTTTCAAATATCTTCCAAGAGGTTTATCAAATGATCCATAGAACTTAATCCGCAAGAGTCGTGATCGTTCACATACTGATTCTTTCAAAACACAACGGCTTGAAAATGAGACCAATATGCTCTGATGAGAGTCCGCGGCAGAGAAATATTCACTGGAAACATCATCTTCATCGAATCTCTCATGTTGTGACAAATCTTGGGTGTTCACTAATTGGTTTTCTTCTTCACCTCTGCTGTTCTCTTCTTCACCTCTCGGCAGTTGAGTCGGCGAATCAGGGATTTCACTACTTAAGCACAAAGTGGATTCATGCAAATCATTTAACGGACTCGGCGAATATGATCTTGTTACCAAATTTTTGGCAAAATCTCCATTCAGGGCATCAGATTGTTCAGTCTCAACTTCACAAGATATCATGTCAGAAGATGATGGAAATATCTGACTAGGATCAAAATCCTCACACAGTGATTCACAAATCTCTTGCTCTGGCATTTGGGCTTTATTTTCATCTTCGTGTGCAGCTGTATCAATCAAAGCTTGACCATCTGTTTCTGTAGGAGATTGAGTTATTAGGGAAATGCCTTCATCAATTATTCTCCTTTGTGATGCTGTCCGTACCATCCCGGGTTGCTTCAGTCTAAGTTTAGGCAGAGAAGCACCTTCATCCGCAAGGAATGAAGTCTCTAATGATAAGTGATAAGCTGCAAATACAGCGTACTGAATAACGTGCTTAATCTTCTTTAGCTCCTCGCGACAACTTCCCCTAAGAACAACCTACACAAGTTTCAGAAAAGTCTAATCAAGTTGAGAATGAATAACTGGTAGTCTGGTAGCAGACTTCTTAACTAAAAATGTTCAAGCTTTACAAAAATAAACAAACGGTGAAACCAATAAATGAGCATACCGTGCAACCTAGGCGCCTTGGACACCCTTCAAAGTACATCAATGTCCTTGATGGTTTTCTGTTTGACTGACTGCCAGCTTCATGTTGCTCCAACACTCTCTCAGTCCGGAACAGCTCACAGTGCCCCAACCGAGCAGTACCAATGCTATCTAGTGAGGGGCAAAGAACAGCACCGGTGCAACGGGCTATACGGTCCAACAATGACCTTTTCACATTGAGCACCAATGTAATTTCCTTCTCTAGAAGATATTGCTGGGCATATGAAGATGCACTTTTCTCTACCAGCACAACATTAGGACGAAGGGACTCTATTTTTGCTATTATCGCCTTCATATGTTCATTTTCCTGTCCAACACACAAAAACCAGTTTTTGTTCAGCTTATTAATCAGAGATCTTATGCAGCCATCATAAAGAAACAGTAAAACACCAACCTGTTGAAGCAACGTGTTAAAGGATGCTAATTGGCCCGCAACTCTCTGATACTCAAGAGACCCAGCTAAAAGCAGCACCCTCGGATTTTTGTACTGCGACGTCATTCGTTTGTGCGTAATGTTCTTGCTACACACTATTCCCCTGATGAGAATGCTACAGAAACAAGGTATTTAATTAGTAATCATCAACCAGAGGACAATACTAATGAATCTGATAGTGGCAAGAGTTGGAAAAGAAAACGTTCCAACAGATAACCATACCTGTCATTTTGATTTCCCGATGCTACACATTTAATTTTCACATAATTCCCAGGATCCATACTGCCTCCTTCACGAGTATCCGGCTTCACAAAATTCGCAGCCTGCCACGCTAAAGCAGTGACAATATCCAGCCAGTCCGCGGCACTGCCATCTTCAGATGGAACAAGCTCCTCCCCACGTAATAACTCAGCAACAAGAGCTCGGAAGTGGTCATGCACCACCGTTCGGAGAGGTTCATTGCTATTTTCTCCCAGTTTCTCTCTTGTAGGAACATGGCTAGAAAAGCTACTACTCAATGAAAACTCGGTAGCAGAGTCCCCTAAATCATCGTCTTCGTCATCATACTGAAAGTAATTACTCTCAGCATCATCATTCTCATCTTCCGGTGGTGGAGGGTACCAGATGCGCCCGTTGTTCTCAAAATCCAACGGCTGTTGCAACTTACCCTCCTCCTCCTCGCGATCTTCCGGATCCAATGCCCCTTGACCTGGCTTAACTAAATCACCAGCCATGAGTTGTTGTTCTTGATGGTGATCAAAAGAACCAACAGTAGGGCTTAGGTCTTTCGCGTGCTGTACAAAGCGCCCAAGAGGACTAAAATTGTTCCTTAATGGACTGTCGTGAGGACTGGACCCAGCAGAAGATTTACAACTAAAAAGCTCATGTCTAGCACTAACACTACCCGACTCTATATCTGAACTTTCCTGATAGTATTCACTCGAAGGGCTTAAGAACTGTTTACCACAATATCTTCCCTCTTCTTCCTCTCCCCTGCAAAACAAACACAAACACACACATATCAAAAACTTAACTCCAACATGTTCAGAGACTCATAGTTGAATGTAAAAATCGAAACTTTACCTGCTAGGATAGCAACGAATAGAGGCCATATTCCTGCAATCACGGATTTCAAGACTGGAAGCAAGACTCTCGCTTTCGGTCGTTGCTGCGAGAGAAGAAGGCGGATCAGGGCTATCCCGGGGATGAACTTTATCATAGCTCTTACCCCTCAGCTCACGAACCTCTCCATTACATTCTCTACAGAGCTTCTTCTTGCTCTCCTCTGTATCAAAAGACTCAGAGCAAGTCTTGCACCAACAAAGACCACAGCTAAGACAAGAGCATCCTTGGTCAAGCTTTGTTCCACATTGATGACACATTTTGGAAAGGATAGGCATGATTTCAAAGTCTTGCTTAGATGATGACAAGCACAAAGAATCGCTTGAATCCAAAGTTATCCAAGACCTAACCTTATCAATTAGATCTAGCAGCGAACCATCAGGTATTCCCATAAACAATCAAAATATTTACTTTTACAAATCTCTCTCCTATTATTTTTTTTGGTTCTTCCCCAGATTTTGAATTGAAGTAAAAACAAACTCAATCTGTGACTTTAATTTTTGTAAAGAAGTATGTTTAAAAAAAAAAAAAAAACCTCCCACAACAAAAATGGTGGGTAGATTTGGATGAGAAACAGATTCTTTTTCTTTTCTTTCTTTTTTGTTGTCTTAAGAAGCTAAAAACAAAGTCTTACATCAATCCCAAATGTCTGAAA
>OVAQ01002693.1:0-11888 GCA_900406345.1 Erysimum cheiri | reverse complement strand
GCATGACATTCAGTTAAAACATTTGTAATATTTTTAAAAAATCCGCGTACATATCTCTCTCTCTCCTCTTTTTCTCACGGAATAGGATATTGTTTCTGTAAAAACAATAATTTATCAGGGTTAAATTGTCTTTTATCCATCTATGGCCCACCTATGGTCTACCACACAAAAGGTTATTTTACAAAAAATTCTACACGAACGTTACTTTATTAATATTCATGTCACATTTAGTCGCTAATTGACCCTAAAAAAAAACAAGTATACATATATCATACGAAGGTTTATATCAGTAAGAGTCAATTTATTTGTTGGTTTTTACTTTTTATACATTATGATGAACTTTTGTGAACCGATACTGAACATTAAACCTAATCAGTAAGAGAAAAATGTTTATCAATCATGGTAAAAACTTTTCAGTTTTCATTTAAAAAACTTTTCAGTTTGCATCGAATTCTCAAATTCAAATCAACAAATTATGAAAAAATCAAACCTTTATCTCCAATTTTCTTTAAAAAATATCATAGAATATTTTTTTAAGAAAATTAAGATTGTTTATTTACTTTCCTTTAACATCTTCGGGAAGGTTCGACTCTCCCTTGAAAAGCACTGTTTGTATTATTTTTGGTTTTAGTATTGCTAAGACTTTATTAACAAAGAATACCCCGATACATATGGTCTTACAAATTTTTATTACCTTAACTAAAAAAAAAGCAGGAAACTGTTGAAATATATATGTCATATTTATGCTACCGCTATTCCTTTACTTATAAAATGTACGTTTTCAACCAAGCACTCGTGTTCCAGTGGTACTTGAGGGAGGTAATTCTCAATACAGACCCGAATTCGAGTCTTGGCCACCAGAAGATTAATATTTGGGCATCGCCAGCGACACAAATTAGTCTCTTGGGCCTAGGAAGTATTTGGGAAAACGGTGTATAATTCAAAAAAAAAGGTATGTTTTCCTATTATGTAACATAACATTTCTAATATTGTTAGAAAACAATTTTGATGCATATCCTTCTCTCTCTCTTTTTTTTTCCTATTTTACGTATACTAAATTTGTTTTTCAAAATTTTTAATAGTTTAATTTTGAGATTTTTTTAATATAAAAGTAGATGTGTTCCACCATTCTAACTAATTTATATGTGAAAATTATTTACTGTTTTAATATTATATGATAAAATGCTTATCTACAATCAAATACAAATGGTCCCACCATTGTCATAGTGACACCTGTACGGCTCTCAAGCAATCCGAACATTCCTTGGACCAATTATACACCGTCAGATAAGTACATATCCACTTGCTGACTCAGCCGGATAAACCTAAACCGGACCGTGAAAATTGGAGAAAACAAAAAGATACACTGTAAAAAAAAAAAAAAACTTAAAACCCACCGGAAGTCGCAAGAAGGTTAATTAACACGTGGAAACAGCTGGTCAGAGTTATCCGGTAACTTATCCGGTTACAGGTAAAAATAAAAAATGGACCCCACCCACGACACCTTCAGAGAAACCAAAACGCGACGTCACGGCGCCGTATAGAGTCTATAAATAGAGCCCATCGGTCGTAGAGAAACAAGCATCTAAAACGAGACTATCGATAAAACTCAAGCCTACGTGCTATTTTCTCCTTTCTTTTCCTGGACATCTGTCTGTTCTTCTATATTCTTTCCTTAAAATCTTTTTTTGGATTTTAATATCCCTAAAGTTTCGGAAAATTCTGTTTTTCTGTTTCTCATTCTTCGTGATCTTTTCATTTTCTTTAACCTAAAAGGAAACATGTGTGGAATACTTGCCGTTTTAGGATGTTCTGATGATTCTCAGGCCAAGAGAGTTCGTGTTCTTGAGCTTTCTCGCAGGCAATACAATTTTCCTCTGTCTTTTTTTTTTTTTTTAAGATAGTACAAAATTATTGGGTTTGTCACGTTAAAACATTTTAAATTCTGCAAAATCACATTACTAGTTTAATGTTAAGATACAGTAGACCAAAATAATGCTTGTTTCAGATAATTCTGATAGTATTACTAATATTTTCATTTTCTGGGACCTTTTTGTTGAACGTGACATGAACAGTGATGCTTGACAAATCAAACGTCTTCCTTTTGCATAGTTTTTGTGAATCTGTCTGGACGAAAAAAAAGAAACCGAAACTTTCTTTGTTTGGTGGAATATTCCAAAAAAATGGTATAATAAATGGACTGAAGTTTAATAATCGTTTTTTTTTTTTTTCAAACTTTGGTTGCAGATTGAGGCACAGAGGACCTGACTGGAGTGGATTATATCAGAACGGAGACAATTACTTGGCTCATCAGCGTCTTGCGGTCATCGATCCTGCCTCCGGTGATCAACCTCTCTACAACGAGGACAAGACCATTGTCGTCACGGTACGTTTCTAAATTTATATCAAATGGAGTCATAATAACTCTTTTGGTGTTTTTGAAGCTGAAAATTTTGTGGTTGTTGATTGTATTGAAGGTGAATGGAGAGATTTATAACCATGAGGAGCTGAGAAAACGTCTGAAGAATCACAAGTTCCGTACTGGTAGTGATTGTGACGTTATTGCTCACCTGGTATGTGTGATTTTGCTATGATTGATATTTGTTAAAGTGGTTATAATTAAGTTTTGATTTGAGTTTTATGTGTTTTTGGGGACATAGTACGAGGAGTATGGTGTGGATTTTGTTGATATGTTGGATGGAATCTTCTCCTTTGTGTTGCTTGACACACGAGACAACTCCTTCATGGTGGCTCGTGATGCGATTGGTGTCACTTCTCTCTACATGGGTTGGGGACTAGACGGATCTGTGTGGATATCTTCAGAGATGAAAGGCTTAAACGATGATTGTGAACATTTTGAAGCGTTTCCTCCAGGTCATTTGTATTCAAGCAAATTAGGAGGGTTTAAGCAATGGTATAATCCTCCTTGGTTCAATGAATCTGTTCCTTCAACGCCTTACGAGCCTCTCGCGATTAGACACGCCTTTGAAAACGTAAGAAAACTTACCCTTTAACAAATTCAAGATCTCGTTTTACCAAAAAAAAAAATTCAAGATCTCTTCTTCTTTTTTTTAAGTATATGGTGTGGAGAGATTAATGTGTTTTGTTTTTCTCTGCAGGCTGTGATTAAGCGGTTGATGACTGATGTTCCATTTGGAGTTTTGCTCTCCGGTGGTCTTGATTCTTCTCTTGTTGCCTCTATCACTGCCCGTCACTTGGCCGGTACTAAGGCTGCTAAGCAATGGGGTCCTCAGCTCCATTCCTTTTGTGTCGGTCTTGAGGTGAGATATCGAACAGAGTTCCTCTGTTTTAAAAGCAGAGTCTATGGGAAAAGTCAAACTTACCATTATTTATGGTTGTTATGTTAGGGCTCGCCGGACTTGAAGGCGGGGAAAGAGGTGGCGGAATATTTGGGGACGGTGCACCATGAGTTCCACTTCACGGTGCAGGATGGGATTGATGCGATAGAGGATGTGATTTACCATGTTGAGACCTATGATGTGACAACGATCAGAGCGAGCACGCCGATGTTCTTGATGTCCCGGAAAATCAAGTCTCTAGGAGTTAAGATGGTTCTCTCCGGCGAAGGTTCCGATGAGATCTTTGGAGGATATCTTTACTTCCACAAGGCACCTAACAAGAAAGAGTTTCACCAAGAAACCTGTCGCAAGGTATCTTTTATATTCAGTTTAATCACAAAAATAAAATCATCCAGACAAGAGGCCTCTAACTTACTCTTCTTGGGGGATGCCTTGCAGATCAAGGCTCTTCATAAGTATGATTGTTTAAGAGCCAACAAATCTACCTCTGCCTTTGGTTTAGAGGCGCGTGTTCCTTTTCTAGACAAAGCTTTCATCAATACCGCAATGGCTCTAGACCCTGAATGCAAAATGGTAAATACAAAGCTTAGATCACAAACTCATTACCTTATTTCACAATTTAACCTACACATATGTTGAACAAATTTTCTGTATGGGTATTTTAGATCAAGCCAGAAGAAGGGCGGATCGAGAAATGGGTTCTAAGGAAAGCCTTTGACGACGAAGAACGTCCTTATCTACCAAAACACATTCTCTACAGACAGAAAGAGCAATTTAGTGATGGTGTTGGCTATAGTTGGATTGATGGCCTGAAAGCCCATGCTGCTCAAAATGTACATATATATAAGAGATATACAACACTTGGATTCATGTTCAGTTCTGATTATATCTGTTCTGTTTTTAGGTTAATGACAAGATGATGTCAAACGCGGCGCATATCTTCCCTCACAACACTCCACTCACCAAAGAAGCTTACTACTATAGAATGATCTTCGAGAGGTTCTTCCCACAGGTGAAACTCTTATACATGTACATGCTGTAGCAGGATCTCATTTACCTTTTGTTTTAACAAATTCATAAACTTTTTGTGTTGTTAAATTTTTTGTAGAACTCGGCAAGACTAACGGTTCCAGGAGGTGCTACCGTGGCTTGCTCGACTGCAAAGGCAGTGGAGTGGGATGCAAGCTGGTCCAACAATATGGATCCATCAGGACGAGCTGCCATCGGAGTTCACCTCTCGGCCTATGACGGCAAAAACGTGGCATTGCCCTCATCACCGCCACTGAAGGTAATTGACAACAACATGCCGATGATGATGGGTCAAGGAGTTGTGATTCAGACATAAGTTTGACGGGGAAATGGAGTCTCTGTGTGTTTTCTAATTCGTCCTAATGGGTTAAGTGTTTTGTATTCAATAATAAGAATGTTTTCCTATTTGAATGTGTTAATTACTATATTGTAAAAATTGTTTCTGGGTAAGATTCGAATGTACCGACCCTACGAAGTTCAATGTACATCAATCTTATATCATTTATATATATATTGTATTGATTTTCCTAAAGTAACTCGTGTATTTTTTTTCACAAAACTTTTTGTGAAATGTGTGAGCGAATTAATTATCATTGTACCTTTCTATTCAAAGTGGGTAAAACATAACAAAAAGTATATCAAGTATTTTTGTTAGATACGATGTTAACTCGTTATCAGATATTCTTACATTGTTTGTTTGTTTGGTTAAGTCAAAATGGTATTATATTTCATATCCACTAAAATAATCTGGTAAGCAAATTACTCATCTGAATATTAGTTGGAGTTTCAATCTAAATTATTTATAAAAATAAATATATTTCATGGATTTTATAACCCATTAACTCGAGTCCGTTCGAATTTTATAGTGTCAGTTGAACCGTTGAACTATGACACAAATTTATTATGTAGCACTTCAATGCGTTTTTTTACTCAGACCAACTGGATTAGTCGATACCGTATATATATGAAAAAAAAAAAAAAAATTGTACCGTTATCCTCTGTCTAATTAATCGAGCTGTTCCCTTCCGGCCTTTGGGCTCTACTGGGCCTTGTTTAGTTATTACAATCCCGGGGGTTTTAGGTACATTTTGAAAACATAGGGGTGTAAACGTATAATGAAACAAAAACATGGGACGTTGTCATCAATTTAACAAAGTTAATGACTAGGATAAAGATATTCGAGCTTCCGAACGATCTCCTTCAAAAAATTCAACTTCATTCCCTCTTATGAGATTTCAATTTTCGCCATGGACAAAACACAATTGATCTTGCTAGGACTTCCGCTTTTCTTGTTTTGTTCTGATCTCTTCAATCTCTTCACCCCGCCACCGCCGAAATCTCAGAACCACCCATCACCGTCTATCTCTCACCCGCAGCGTCCGGCGGTGATCGTCCCAGAAACCCTAGATTTTCCCTCACAGGTGAAATTCAAATTCATCGTTAAGTTTCTATTTGATTCCTACTCATTTCTTGCACACTTGTGTTCTAATCGTTCCTCTTTTGCAGAAGTCAAGTGGTGTTGGATATGGAAACACCGTAGAGATCAACTTCTGCGTTTCCTGCTCTTACAAGTTAAAAAAAAAATTCTAAAAGTTTTTTGCTTTTTGAATTGTTTGCTTCATGTGTGTTTAAGATTATGATCAATCGATTTGGTTCAGGCTCTGGCATGAGTCTTATTCCTAATTTTTAAACATATGCATCTTCCTTAATGTTGTTTTTTCATCTGCAATATTTATGACTTTGTCAGATATTTTGATTTGTAATAGATTAATTGCTACACAAGTTAAATTCTTGATAATCTTTTGTTGAACTGATTCTATCTGCAATGTGAGACATAAGCTTTTTGTTTTAGTCAATTTATGCGGAACTCCTTGATGTTTTCTGAAGATTCTGTTCGATTCGATTGTTAAGTCCTGCATTTTATATGTATATAAGGTGAGACTCAAAGTATGGGCCTGTCATTGGTTTACTGATGTATCCTGCACATTTTTTGATTGCAGGGGAACTGCTGTAACCATGACGAAGATGCTAGAGACGGCTTTTCCTGGATTAGATGTAGTTCTTGCGAACTACCCGCCACCAGCGCCAAAACGTATTTTAGCTAAGGTTGTGCCAGTTGCTCAGATGGGAGTTATTGGTCTCATTATGGGAGGTGAGCATATATTTCCCATGATCGGAATTGCACAGCCTCCTGCTTGGTACCACTCTTTGCGGGCGAATAGATTCGGGTCCATGGCCTCCACTTGGCTTCTCGGTAACTTCTTGCAGTCTTTCCTGCAAAGTTCGGGGGCTTTTGAAGTTAGCTGCAATGGGGAATTGGTCAGTTCTCTTTATCTTTACAGTATGTATGGCTGCAGTATCATACCACTCTTTGGTTATAAGACACAGACTTGTGCTGCTATTGTGCTATATGTATTGTACTGTTGTGTTATTATTAGTAAAGCTAATCAAATCCAATGTTTTGTCTTTGCAGGTGTTCTCGAAATTGAAAGAAGGGAGATTCCCGGGGGAGATCGAGTTGAGAGATCTCATCAGCAAAACCCTGACGAAATCACTCGTCACAGGCAGCTACTGAGTCGTCTCCAGTCTAGAAAGTTCCGAAACCCGTACGGGCTTACATCGTATACACCAATCTCTAGTGTTTATGTTAAAAGCTAATGTGCCAAAAATGTCCATGTTTTTTCTTAACTTCTTAACACCAAATGGTCTGGTTGATAGAGAGCTTTCATGGTTTCTTAAGAGTTTGCTTTGTTACTCGGATGAATATACAGATTACATGGGAATTCAACTCACTTGAAACAGATATTAGATATATTTCAACATAGGCTAAACAAGTAACTCAGAAAGAGTTTAAGGTGTTGTGTCAGCCTCTGCATTGGTCGGAACGCTAGGATCGTGTCTAGTGTTTGCAGATGGATCACCATAATCCTCGATGCTCACCATCAACAATCTACTTGCAGTCCTTGTCTCCCCAAATTCTAACAAATAAAACCAATTCAAACCCAAAAAAAGAATCAGAACATCATAATACAATGAATCAAAAACAAAAAGAAAGAAGAATCAGTCAAAAGAGATGAAACCTGGAACATGAAGAGAGTTTCGTGCTGAAGATGTAACAAGTGGAAGGGTTAGTATGAGAAACAAAAGAAGACGACATCTAAAACTCATCTTAGTTTGGTTTGAGAGGTGTATGTATAAGTCGTATATATATATTTATAGATATGATGATACCAAAATCGATATTTATGGTCTAGTTATCCAAATGCAATCTGTTTTTTCACGTGAACTAGAGACTAAACATTAAAGCCTGTTTTGTTTTCTGTGGGTGTGTTAAAGAAGAGGGGTAGTTTGGGAGATGGGATATTAATGGCCAGAAGATGACCAAGGAAATAGTGACATGTGGCTTAGCATTGTCGCCACATATGTCACATCTAGGAGGTGTGCAAAATGTCCTAAATTCTGCGTTCAATCCAAAATCTAATCCCATTTTTGCTTAAGAAATAATGTAAGCTATTATTCCTCTGTTTCTTATTAATCCATTTGTCTGGTTTTGGTTAATGTGTCGTATGTAGGAGGTGGAGAAGATCATCCCAAATGCACCATTGGCATTGTGGCTGCAAGATCCTTCTTGGTGAAGCCCTTTATCAGAAAACAAAAACAGTACCTCTCGG
This sequence comes from Erysimum cheiri, assembly GCA_900406345.1. NCBI lineage: Eukaryota > Viridiplantae > Streptophyta > Magnoliopsida > Brassicales > Brassicaceae > Erysimum > Erysimum cheiri. Next base: position 3,868 of record OVAQ01002693.1, on the reverse strand, counting down.
TGAATGTAATCCGAACAATACTTTTTTTTTCTTTTTCTTATAAGTGTTTTTCAATACTTGTTTTTTCTTCTTAAAATGTTAGTTTTAGATATTTTTTCCCTAAGACATTATAACACACAACTAGAAACTTTTTTTTTTTTGTGCAAACACAACTAGAAACTAGTATACAAATATTTTATAAAACTACAATTTTTTTCCACCAGTTTCCAGTGTTTAATTTCCTTTCCTAAAATGATAGTATACTAGTTTCAACATAAAAAGAATAATTTATTGAAAATAAAATTACACAACAATGACTCGGTCGTCAGTTACTGAATTAATCTGACACAACCTCGTTTGTAACGTTTCATTTTGTATATAAATATAATTAATATCATTGGTCAGTACATGCATTACCCAAAATTCACAAGAGAGATAGCAGAAACAACGAGTCCACTTCAAAGTAGAACATGAGCAATTCGGAGTCGTATCCGCCGGAGTTTAGACCTCTAATGAGAGAACCAACAGAACCAGAAAAATCCATTGAACCGGGTCTAGACCGGAGCAAGGATATCGATATCCCGGTTCTTAATCTGGAGCGTTTGGACATGGAGAAACTGAGAGAAGCATGCAAAGACTGGGGAATATTCCATCTGGAGAATACAGGGATACCGTCAAAGCTGATGTCACAGGTGAAAGAGATAACGGAATTGGTGTTGAGTTTACCGTTTGAGGAGAAACGGAAGTTGTTCGGCGTTAAGTCTCCGTTATCGTATTACTGGGGAACACATACGGTAAGTCCATCGGGAAAAGCCGTAACGAGGGCACCACAAGAATCTAGTGGTCACTTGTTCGAAGGCATCAATGTTCCTCTTGCTTCACTCTCGCGTCTTCTTCCATTTTCTTGTTCTGATCACAAGCTCGAGTCTTTCAGGTAATACTGATCATTTCATTACTCTTACTTCATTGGTGGTTTTAGTTGGTTTAAAGAATCAAATCAAAATTCTAGTTTGTATAGATAATTAAAAAAATTTATAGCTTAAACTTGATTTTTAAACACACAGTAATTCTGATTGATAGTACCGAGGAAATGTCACGAGATTTACTTAATTTTACGTATAATCTAGGAAAATGGAAAAAAAAAAATGTGACATAAAACGACAAAAACTTAATTTAATGTCGAAAGCACATAGCACATACAAATACGTTTCATAAATTATTAATGTGTAAAATTTTAGATAATTATGTCATTTCGTCGTTAGAAAATTAGTCATTACTTTTTTTTTTTTTTTTGTCTCCTAGCCCACGATATTATTAATTATCATTGTGTGATGAGTTACGCAGAATGGTGATGGAAGAATACGGAGAGCACGTAACTAGGATTATTTTGACCCTATTTAAAGCTATAACTGAAACATTGTCCCTCGAATTATCGGATGACGAAAAAAGAAGCTACTTATCGGAGTCAACAGGTATGATACGTGTTCAACGATATCCTCGGTGCACCGAATCCCCCGGACTAGAGGCTCATACAGATAGTTCGGTGATATCGATCATAAACCAAGACGATGTCGGTGGGCTAGAGTTCATGAAAGATGGGGAATGGTTCAACGTCACACCTCTTGCCAATTCTTTTGTCATCGCTCTCGGGGATATGATGCAAGTAATTAATTACTAAACTATACTTTGCATACTAACAAAAGTTCATGAGATTAATTGAAATTCTGAAAGTAAATAAATTGACAGGTGATAAGTGATGAGGAGTACAAGAGTGTGTTGCATAAAGTGGGAAAGAGGGTGAGAAAGAAAGAGAGGTACTCGATAGTTTACTTTGTGTTCCCTGACAAAGACTGTATGTTTAAATCGAGTCGCTACAAGCCATTCACATTCTCGGAGTTTGAAGCTCAAGTTAAGCTTGATGTTGAGACACATGGTAGCAAAATCGGCCTTTCTAGGTTCCTCAGCAACCCCTAGTGTTGTTTTCTCGTATTCTCTCCAAATATCAGAGTATTAATTAGTAACTTGGTTTTTCTGTGTGTTTTGAAAGTATTTGTACTCTCTAAGTACATGTATTGACACCTTTCTATTCGCAATGTTTTCTTTTCTTCTGGTTAAACATTTTTTTTTTGGTTCAGGTTAAACTTTTATTTGCAAGTTTATTGATGCAAAGAAGCTCTAATCTTAGATTGTACGTTGGCATCAACACTTCTGTCTCTGAATATGTCTACGTTACCTAATCATGGGCAATTATATCAATGGTGCCGGCCGGTCTTGTGGTATATGTACAGTTTCTTTGGGCGCGCTATGGGCTTTGTCGTGGTATCATCATTTAGCATAATTGCTGACGGTTGGATGTCGTAAAGGTTACTGATATCGTCGCCCATCGTAAAAGGCTTTGACACTGTCTGTAGTAGCTGATGAGATGCTTCATAACATCATCACCGCGTCTCTATGAACCTAGGACGTTGTAACCACTCTTTACGAATGCTTTTTTATTCGACATTCTTTTGGTTAAATTATATTTGACAAGGTTGTTAGGAAATTAAATAACCATTGCTGGCAAATAAAAAAAAAGCATTGACGTATACATAAATTTAAGAAAAGCCGATACTCTTATCTTTCCAGCAACATATCTTTTTGTCAATTGTGATCGTTATTCTATCTAAGAAAAAATCATCGAATTTCTTAATTTCTAAACCTTAAAGTCAGATCTTAACCAAGTCAAATATATATGAAACCCACTTAGCAGTATATTTAAATAAATTCACGCGGAAATCGAGATATAGTTTTAAATGGTCACAAACACTTGTGTACAATATATAATAACCACCATCCCGAATGAAAATATACACACACAAAACACAAGTTTTACACAAATTACAAACAGAGAAATAAATATGGAACATGAAGACAGTTCAAGTCCCTTGGTCGTCGAGAAATCAGAAGTGGTTCTTGTGAAACCATCAAAGACAACACCTGATGTCTCTCTGTCTCTCTCTACCATCGACAACGATCCTTACCTCGAAGCTATCCTCAAAACTATATGCGTCTTCGCTCCCAAACCCTACCTTAAAGATCAAGCAAGCCACGACCCAGCTTCTATTCTTCAACATGCCCTCNCTCCAATGCCCTTGTTTATTATTACCCTTTGGCCGGGAAACTTCACCGGAAATCCGAAGACAATAGACTTCAGCTAAATTGCAAAGCGGGAGATGGAGTCCCCTTTATAAGGGCAACCGCCACGTGCACTCTCTCTTCTCTCAATTATATGGACAATGCTGATCACTTGGACGCAGCCTACCAACTCGTGCCTTGTTACGACCCTGTGAAGGGCTGTGAGGGATACGACCCTCTGGCTCTACAGGTCACTAAGTTTGCATGTGGAGGAATCACTATTGGAATGGCTCACTCCCACTCCGTATGTGATGGTGTTGGAGTGGCTCAGTTTTTCCGAGTGATGATCGAATTTGCCTCCGGGAAGACCGAACCCACCGTCATCCCCGTATGGGACAGAGAGAGGCTCACTTTTAACAACAATGGTATGCAACCAATCTTTAACCCTTTGTATTATACAACTATTTGAGTTTTTCAACATTTACAAAATATTAAATTTACATTTTTTCGAAAAACATTATACTTTTTTGTTAACTTTTTCTTAAGAGATATGATATATGTAAATGCAAAACGCAATCTATTTTCTGTTTGACTTTGTTTTTTTCTTTATATAACTTGGGTGATGCGGTTCAATGGACACCATGAGTTCCGAGTCACATCGCCGAAACTTTTCTCCCTACCGGGCCAACGGGCCATGAAATCCGACTAATCTCAGAGGTAGAGGGAGTCATGTGCTATGAAGCACGGGGACGTCAAATTCATGACGTTTCCGTCT
>OVAQ01002691.1:0-11893 GCA_900406345.1 Erysimum cheiri | reverse complement strand
AGCCATTAAAAGTCTTAAAGCAGAAGTCCAAAAGCTACCTCATTTAAAGATTCCCTCCTCAAGCATGCGTGTTCTACAGACAGACGCTAGTGATAAGTATTGGGGAGCAATACTGTTTGAAGAAATAGATGGGAAAAGACAAATATGTGGATACAAGAGTGGTCGTTTCAAAGACTCGGAGCAAAACTATCACTCCACCTTCAAAGAGATTCTAGCGGTCAAAAAGGCTATCGAGAAATTTGAATTTCATCTAATTGGACATCGATTTCGTATCGAAATGGACATGTCTTCCTTACCGAAGATGTTACAGTTCAAGCAGAAGATGGTCCCACATCAACAGTTGCTAAGATGGAGTGAATGGTTTTCTAAGTACGATTTCAATTCAGTCTATTTAAAGGGCACCAAAAACACTCTAACAGACATGCTCAGCCGAAAACTAGTAAAACAAGAAATACCAAAAGAAATAAACATGATGGCTAGTTCATCCGAATCCAAGAAGAACTACTACAACTTTGAAGCCGACGTACCTGAAGATGCTCATCAACTCATTGAGAGAAATTGACTCCATGAACTACTGCATACGAAGATCTTCTTATACCAGTCCATAATCCTGTCAAACTATGGAATCAACTGTCACCACATCGCACCAATGGGAATCCATCCGGATTATCCATTTGCACACCTCTACAAGATCGAGAATTCAAACATGCCAGAAGAAGTCCTCTGTTTTCTTTGGTATCTCTGTGCTGCCTACACTGTATGAATTACTTTTGACATCCAGTGGCTCTACCACTACGTCAACAATGGTCAAGATGAAAAGGACTGCTTCTCAACATTCCTAAAGTGGTTTTTACCATTGATGGTTTGGAGCGGAAAACTGCGAAAATCTGCGAAAGCAACGAATCTGACTTTCAAGAAGCTGAAAAAAGGTGGACTTAATCCTTTCTTCAATCCGCATACTATCTACTTCTTTCATCGCCCTGTCAAGGTCAACCGAAAGACCAACAAGGTTCATGCCCTTCCAACACTCATTCATCATGGTGATTTTCCAAGAGGAGTTCGTCCGGATTTCAATCTCCGAGACAATGAAGCATATGAAANAAGCGTATGAAAGTTTCCAAACTCATGCGTTTCATCTCAACAATTCAAGACAGACGTTCCCTATTCCGTTCATTCCCAACTGGGCTCATTATCCAGTCAATTATCAGATGCAGCTTGATGAAGATTTACAGTACTACATGATGAAATTCAACAAAGAAGGACCAAACAATTCAAGAGAAGACAAACAAGTGGCGATAACAACTTCCCAGGAAAATTCGCAAGATTATTCTACTCTTCACTTTCAAGATGCTCAGTCCCCAGATGAGGAAATCAATGTTGAAGAAATCGAAGAAAAGTTTAAATTCTGCATCAATGAAGAAGAAGCACCAATGTTTGAAGAACCATATGAAGATCCATATGAACCTCCAAAATGTCCAAACGATCATTACGGATGCTGTGAGAAACATATGCTGAAGTTCGAAATAGATCATTAAAAGGTACGAGAATATGTGAAATAAATAAATATGTATATATATGTGTGTTTAAAATCATGTAAAATAAATAATGATGTAAGTGTGATGAAAGCGATGATATAATCGCTGAGGTAAGCACTTATGTCAGCGCCCACTACCTCCTCCTATAAATATGTGTGTACCCCTTGTAAGAAAACACAACTCAAAATAATATAAGAAAAGCTTTCTCTCTCTAAAATGTTTCTCTAACTTCTCTCTAGGTTTTCCAGACTTCCTAACTTCTTCATAATCCTTGTTTCTTTTTATTCTAAACACAGTCGCGATTCTGTATCTTCTTCTTAAGGTTAGCATAAGTGGTCCGTCAACACAACGGTCAACACGACTCACCGTGGGTTTCGAAATTCCTAATAATGGGTTGAGCAACACAGATGGCCGAGAGAGCCCGAATCGCTCCCTTTACGTGGAATCGAACCCTCGTTAGTCAATACGACTCGTTCGTCTAGACTAAGTCAATACGACCCTCCGCTCGTGCTCGCAACGAATTAGAAGACACTGAATTGAAGCGAAACCAACATAAATATAAAATATCTGAAGGGATCCTAAAACTCATGTGGATTATTAAATACGGTTTTATTAAGCTTGATTGAAGAAGAACATATTGGGTCAGGCCCAATAGTCTAGAGCCCAAAATTATGCGAGCCCGAAACATCTTGAGAGCCGAATTTGTAAGATGTAGGGCTTCAAAGTTGAGAAACCCAAGCTCAGAGAGATATCGCGGTGAGTGACTAATCTCATTCTTGTTCGCAATTCCAAAACTAAAAACCCTCCGAGGATGTCCGTCGAGGAAGACGCCACAGTTAGGGAGCCATTGGATCTGATTCGTTTAAGTATCGAAGAGAGAATCTATGTCAAGCTCCGATCCGACCGTGAACTCCGTGGCAAGCTTCACGTTCGTTTTTTTACCACTTTTTCTTGTTTTCGGATTTCGTTTTTAATCTTCTTGATTCCGGTTCTGTATTCCTTTTCGTTGATTTTAGCTCTAGTCTTATGCTTGATTTCTTACCTCTTTTTTTTTTTTTTTTGAATTTTGGTTCAGGCTTTTGATCAGCATTTGAATATGATTCTGGGTGATGTTGAAGAGGTTATTACGACTGTAGAAATCGACGACGAGACATACGAAGAGATTGTTCGGGTTTGTCATTTTCTAACTCAAACAAGAGAGATTTTTAATCTCATTGGCTTGTGGATTGGATGATGTTAGCGTTGTTTAGAAAGAGATTGACGTTTTGGGTTTCAAAATATTTCAGCTTTCACTATAATCCATTGCCTTTGTCTTTGTTTTGAGTTAAAAGCTCATCTTGAATTATATGTACAAGTTAATAGTGCTCGTTACATAGATAGAAGTGTGTTCATAGCTTATGTAGTAACTCTGTTTTACTGCTCAACCTTGATTTTGTTTTTGCCCTCCAAATGTGACTTGTTAGCTTATGATTAGACTAGTGTTCTTCGAGATAACGTTTCAGTGTTAACTGTACAATCATATATGTTCTTCCTGCTGATGGCACTTGCTTCTTTTCAGACAACCAAGCGAACACTTCCGTTTCTATTCGTGCGAGGAGATGGAGTTATATTGGTGTCTCCGCCTTTGAGGACGACGTGATTTCAAATAGAATGTTCTTGTGTATTGGGATCTGAGTTAACAAATCTGGAGCTGAGATAAAACCTGTTTTTGTGTGTTTTGTTTCTTTGCCAAACATTTAAACCAAATGTAGCCAGAAATTGCATTCGAACCCTTAAGTGGGTGTAACTTACTTCATTGTCGACTCTTACTGTTTATGTATGAAGATTCGTGTTCTTTCTCAAATTCATTGATTTCGAACCCTATTAGGAAAAGGGACTGATTACCTATTTAGATATGAAATCCATGAAATACAATTAGATTAACCAAACCATTCAATCCATTACCGACTAATGAGGATGAATACGCAAAGAAGATCAAAAGTTGGGACGAACATGATTTATAAAAGAAACGATATAATATCCAATTAGAGCGAATAGAGTATTGAGATCAAAAGTAACAAGCTTCGAATCATAGTAACAAGAGAGCAATGCATCGAGAATGGGATAGATAGTCTTATCTTCGTCTGGGTCTGGTTTGAGCCGGAGAACCCATTGATTGTGACTCTCTATAGTTTCTGCTGGGAGAATCCATTGATGCTCTGGAAGACGAGTAGGCAGCTTTGGTTACTGGAGGCGTTGAATCCAATGGGATTGTCTCGATGAAGCATGCACTATTCAGACGGGTCTTCTCTAGCTCCAGTTGAAGCATTTCACTTGTACATTGCTGTGCAAGAGCCTAAAGCACCAACATTAAAACAAAACAAAACCGCTTTTAGTAAGCGGTTTTCGGCTTTGAAGATGGTAAATATCAAGTGGTGATAAAGGAGAAATAATCTTACAATGAGATCATCTGGAGATATGGATGATTGTTTGTCATCTGAAATTGCATCTTCACTGCCACGTGTTGGTTTCCGATGATGCCCTCCTGTGTTGTTCTCACTTGTCTCGCTAATGCTCTCTGTAGCTTTCTCCAACACAGCTCCTTGCAGAGACTTTAGAGACTCGGTTGCATCGGCCGTGAGATACGGATTCAGTATAGTCTCAAAGTACTCGAGCTGCATCATCAGTTTGTGAAAACATATTACAATCTTCAACTATTAACCCAAATAAGCTGGGAAGACTAATATGTTTACCTCAAGCATCAGTTGGCAGAAACCATTTGCATCTATTGAACTCAGGTCGTCAGATCTGTTTTCTTCTAGAAGACTAAGAAAAGTGTCGATCAGACCTTCGACCAAAGTGCCAAGAATTTTGTCCAGGAGAGGTTTGGCACCAGCAAATACCTGTAATTACAGTTTTCAGTGTAGAATTAACGGGTTTTTGCACTAGGAATACTCAAGTCTGGTGGTCAGAAGAAGTGGTTATAGAAAGTTTGAATGTCTTAATGGTCAAACAAACTCTCTTGGTATATTGAAACAATAGTACTACCTCTGCATGGACAGCAACCAGAGTGTGCAACAGCTCAACAGCAGCATCTCTTATGCCCTGAAGGAAAGGTTTAGTTATTGGTTCTTCGGAGAAGACAAGAGGCTAACCAAATATATTCATTGATTCTAAGGAATAAGAAAAATCACAGCCGAGAGTTAACTTGCTGCTTACTTTTACTGGAGGCGCTGCACCCCACTGAACACCAGAGTCCAGCAAATAATTTGTTGCAGCTGTTCTAATCAAGTGTGCCTGGGTACAACCGTACAAGATATATAGATACACATTTAAAAGGAAAGAGTTCAAAGAAAGAACATTCATGTCTCCATTGTCCAGTGGAGGTGCATCAATTCTCTAAACGCAGTGACAACATTATTAAACTAACCTAGCAGATTAAACGTTACCTTAGCAAAAGTGTAATGTTCGAGGACCTTCTCTCCAAGACCAGAGAAAGACATTATTAGATCTCGAAGATCACTGCTGTCTTCATCATTTCTCCTGCAAAGTTAAAAGACACAATTGATTGCCAGTAAACAATACGACCATCTACTAATTCTCATGATGACATTCAAAAATTTTGAGAAGGAAAATTCAGACATTGGTACTAATTAGCATGGTCGAGACATTTAAGCCGCTGACTTTTTTGTCATTTAGCCAGTGGGACTAATTAGCATCGTTGAGACAATAAAGCATGACTGAGTTTGTCCAACCTCTCTCTACCGGCTAGAGCAGAGGTAGGTAAATCTTGATATTATGAAAGGCACCAATTAAGTCAAATAAGAAAAGGACCTACCTAGATTGTAACCAGGTATATTTATACTTGTTGTAAAGCTCAGGGGCAAGTTCGTCTTTGCAATAACCTATATTACTTAAGATCATCAACAACTGCCTGTGAGGATCAACAACACTTTCAAGAGCGTTGATTGATTGTCCTTCCTGGTGGTCGCTGGAATATCCATTTTGCCAACTCTCTCGCTTTGAGTTGCCTTGAGAAAGGTCAGCACCAATTTGCTCCAAGTGAGCTGATATATGCAACAATCAATTAGCTTATCATCATCTACTGTATGCATCTGACTCTATCCGAATAAATGTTTTCTTTTGTCTGCCCACATGAATGTCAGGCCATCTGTATCCATGTACTATCACGGAAGTTTGGTGTAAAAGGCTTACCAGCAAAATCCAGAAAGCAGTTCAAAAAGGCAAGTCTAACAGATATCAGGATTTCCTCAATTTGGGCAAACATATCTTCTGATAAAGCAGCTTCACCTTTTAAAGACAGAATCATCCTGGAAAAAGCATATCCAGAGTTTAATAGCAAAAGTTATTAAAGTATTTGTAAATACATGTGACTGCAAGATGCTAGAAACTTACAAATTAATTTGTTCCATCCCAGAGATGATAGTTGAACGGAATGCAAGGGGCAGGTAAGAGATGGAATATGGAGATCTATTCCTTTCAAGAATAGAAACTGGGATCCACGTCTCCTCCTTTGATATTTCTTCTGTAGACGCCCTCATCCAAGAGCAAAGCCTTTGGATGTATATTTTAGTGATTTCCACCTTAACTTTTCTTAGTGCCATGACTACCAGAACCAAAAAAGTGTATGCATAACCTCAGTAAACTTTAGCAAACTACAAGATCAAGCTTCAGAGGAAAATCAAATACCAGCACTATGGGGAGCTGACTCTTTGGCCTCAAAAGCTTGGCATGCTTTTGATACTTCTTTGATTGTATCACTCATATATGGGTGCAGAATGTATGATTCGTCAAAATCATGAAATGTGCTTTGCACCTACACAATCATTAATCAGGGGAAGAAAAAAACATAGTAGACCCAATGCATGGAACAGACGATGACAAAGAAAAACTTTATTGACAGCATCAACTGACACAAAAGAGAGGCAAGTAGATGACCTTTGCTTCATAAACAGATATAGTCTTGCGTATCATCCCAGCAACTTCTTCCAAAGAATGACTTGAATACCTCGCCTCTTCCACCTTCTCCTCAGCTTTACTGGCTGAATTATCATTAACTTGGGAAGACTGAATTGGTAGAATTTAAATCAAAGTAAAAATTTACCTTCATATAAATAAACAAAGAAATATGTACTACCCTCAGCATACAAAATTATGATACACATAGTTAATCTACTGCAGAGCAGTGCACATAGGAGTATCATGTACCTTGGCAAATTTTCCATTGAAAACAGAAAGTGCTGTTTTCCAAAACGCAGGAAGATGATATACGACTACAGCAGTCAATCTTTTGATGTATCTTCCCCTCAAAGCATCATTTTCTTTCCCCGCCGATTCTACTGATGGTAGGTCAACTTGAACTTGATTATCTTCCATAGAAGACGTGTCACCTGACTAAATGATTGAAGAAAGTACGAATTGTTATCATCTTTAAACTTGAATCTTGCTAATATTGCAACATATAGCTGCCCTCAAAGTTGAACTCACAAGTTGAACACCATTTTGTTGAATTTCTCGCCACTTCGCGTCAGAGACTGCTCTCTCATGCACCTGGTTGCGCAAAATTTCCATCCTTGCTTCATGATCAAATGTACACTTTTCAAGCAGCCCATGGATTCTATGATTCTGATAAAAGAAAGTACCAAGCCAGAAAAGGTTATATACATACTTCAAAAAGTAGTCTGGGAAATCATTTATAATGTGTGTTTCTAGAGAGGAGTCAAGTAAGCACAATCATGGAAGAAAGACCTGCATGATAGCAAAGGCTAAGAGAGCCACCTTGGAATATTAAAATCAAAACTATCACGAATCCAGACACTAAACAGCACTAACGTAGGAAAGCCGTAGTGAAAAGAGCAACATCTAATACACTGACCTGAACATTTAAGTAATGCCAAACAGGATCCGAGTCGGGCTCCAGCTCCAGCAAAAGCCTCACAGTGTTTTCCAGCTAAATTATGCAAAAAAATTTAGCATCAAGCAGAGGAAGAGAATGGAGAGAGAAGATACAAGAATGTTTAGTATAAACATTAATTGGTGGCTCATAGTCTTACAAAAGGGAAGCATGAAAACTTCAATAGTTGTGCACTTGGAAACTGATAGCGATATTGTAACAAAAGCACCAGGATCCTTAACTTATTAAATGATGATGGAATATTCATTCCATTAGTACTGCACATTAGAATAGAAGTGGTAATAGTGAACTTACACTCGTAAAATCTATGTTCGGATCTTCCATAGATCTGTAAAGGGTGCCTTTAAACTCCTGCATCACTTTCTCAACCTCCTCGAGTACGCGCTTGAGAATATTTACCTGTAAACAACGTGTTACTCTATGCTTTCAAGAACTTTGTAATGCAAGTGAATAATATCGTAACAAGTAAATGCTTGGAGAACATGAACAGTATCTGTCTGAAAGTTTGATCAATGGGGCAGGCATACATGAGAAGGGAGAGCAATAGACTTCGCCTTCTTGTATTCCCGAACAGCCAAATCATACTCGCCTTTGCTAATACTGCTACGAATTATACTGGGTAAATTGAAGAGTGTACGGAATCTCTGAAGCATTCCTTGTACAGACCTGATCTTCTCAGCTTGGGCCTACGAATAATGGCGAAAAAATTCTTAAGCAGATAACAAGAGACTAGGAAAACACCAAAAAACATAGCATGTGACGATACCAACCTGTCTCTCAAAAAGTGGTTCAAAAGCACGATTAGCCCGTGATGTCACACTCTTCATACAGTTAAACAAATGAGTAGTTCCCGATCCGTCTGGGTCGTCTTCAATCCGTTTCAGTTTTGATTCAATATCTGTAAAGAAAGGCAGTAGACTTCACATCAACATGAGAGAAGATTAAAGTATAAGTAAGCCACCCAATTGAGAGTAATAACACATACCATCAATTGTTGTTTTACAAGAGACAAAGCAGTCAAAATTATCTTTCACCAATTGTTTCTTTTGTCGATTACGGCCCTTTAAGTCACTTTTCAGGGCAAGGGCACCAGATTCCAAGTCCGCTGCACTTGTCTCTTGGTGAATGCGAGAAAGAAATAGCTTGGGATCGAAATAGTCAGAAATGTACACCAACTTTTCTGCAAATTCTCAGACGATTCAAAGTTAAAAAAAAACAGGAAGTTGGTGTAAGCAACTCCGAGTTGTAAGTATGGTCATGAAGAAATACATACCCCGAAGTGCATTATCCACTTTCTCAGCTTTTGAATGACTTTCTGATGACTCAGTAATTAACCTCAGTGTCTTGTTATCTATTATCCTACGAGGTACACAAAAAGCCATGTTTAGACACACCCTACCATATCATGTTCTCAGAGATAGAATAAATTATTTGATTGACGTTCAAGGTGAGAAAAACAAATGGAAGGAAGTACCCTAATTGTAGTGGATCAATGCATTCCATGCCACGAGGAAATGATTGCAAACTGGTAAGAACCACTTTCTTGCCTCCAGATACCTTCCGCTCAAGCTTTTGAGTCACGGGTGCTGCTGTTCTCGACTCCCGCATACCACGAACCCTGCGGGCAAGCTGCAAAGTGTCATCAGCATTTAAGAGAAATGTTCATATTTCATACTAAATCTGCGTGATGCCATGATTCTACCAAAACTAATAGCCTTAAGTTGGATCTACTAGCATCTCAATTCTGCATATCAAATCCTTTCTGAGCATCTCAAAAATATTCTATGAAGGGAATATTCAGGGTCATACAACTGATTTAACATAGAACAATTCGATTTCAAATCCTAAACTCGATCAAAGAAGCAAAAGATTACTTCAAATCAAAACGATGCAACAAACACAACTACAGCCAAATTCATGATTCTTAGTTCGAAAGTATCACGCATAATCTTTTCAAAATCAAAATTGAAGCCAGATGAATTCAAACATGATAGATATCGTACCTCAGCTTCATCCACCCGTTTCCAGCAATCTGGCTCCACTCCATCCCAAGCTCTATCATCTTCCTTCCGCGCTCTTCCTCTCTCCCTACCACTCCCACCTCTTCCTCTATCTCCGCCACCGTCACCACCACCACCTCTTCCCCGATCATTCTCCAAATCCTCATCCCCGCTCGAAATGCTAAGCAATTCCACCTCCGATTCATCATCCTCATCCATCGATGGCTTCCTCACCGCCGCCGCACCTCCCATAGACTTCTTCGGCGGAGGAGCTGGCGCCGTCTTCTGTTTCCGTGGCTGCTGCACTAAATTGGCTACGGGCTTGCGAGAAGTGGCGGAAGGAGGCTTCTGATAGGTAAGATCTCTCTTAGATTGCTCCTTCAATGCCATTTGAAGAAGCTCATCTTCGTCCAAATCGTCGCTATCGCTCGACATTGTTGTCTCTGAATCAGACGATCGTCTTTCTCTTCCTCCCTTGAGCTATCGCAGAGATCTGTGCAGTTTTAATTTGAATTTTGTTTGCGACTTTTTCTTTTTCCGTGTGGCGAATTTTTCTCCTCTTTTTTTATTTACTTTTCCAGTTTCCCATTTATTAATGGAAAAGTGCAAAACCAAAAAAACAAACAAACTGGAGACAAAGAAACGGTGTCGTTTTAGATATTTTAACCTAAACCCAAAAAAATCGTTTCTCAAGCATTCGATCGAAATCTATAAATTTACGCGACAAACACCAAACTTCGTTCCAAAACCTTTAAAAACTCTCAAACTTCTCTGCATCGAAAGACTTCACCTATTTACGCTTCTACCAGAAAGATCTAATCTTGTTCGCTCAGTTCTTCGTTGTTCAGTAAATTTCCCTAGTTTTGTTTTTGCCTAATATGAAGAGAAACCCAATACAGAAAAAGGTAATCGTCTCTCACCCTATGGCTCTGATGTATTTAATCTGCATAATTGTTGTTGATTTGTTGATTTATTGTTGTTGATTCTAGAGTTATTGATCGGATACTTTATTGGTTTTTATTTCTCTTTCGGTGTTGGTGTTAAATCACAGGCTATATTCATCTTTGATTTTTATCAATGGATCCGAGGAAATCGAGTGTGTGGAGTGGAGACGATGGTCTTCCCGTTGTCTCATCTATGGGAAGTGATGAATCTAAGAATAGGTGTTGTGTGATAGACGACGATGGCTCTTTTGGTATGGAGCTATGTGAGGAGAAGGTTGTGATCACTGCAAGGAAAGGTTGTAACGAGAAGGATGATTTTGTTGGAAATTTTGCAGAGGAGATTGATCAATCTGAGAAAGTTACACCTCCAAACGTTGATGGTGATGAGGGAGAAGAAGAGACTGTTGAGTCAGCTGCCGCTAAGAAAAACAAAAAGAAGAAGTCCAAGGACAAGAAAGCAGCTGCTTCTGTGGAGGCTAATGAGGACAAACAAGAGAATTCATTATCTGAGCCATCACAGCCCAAGAAGAAAGATGTAAAGGTTAAAGTAGCGGAGAAGAAAGTTCCTAAACATGTGCGAGAGATGCAAGAGATTCTTGCGAGGCGGAAGGAAGCTGAAGAGAGGAAGAAGAAGGAAGAAGAAGAGAGATTGAGGATAGAGGAAGAGGAGCGCCGCATAGAGGAAGAGCGAGAAAGGGAAGCTGAAGAGATTAGGCAGAAGAGAAAGATAAGAAAAATGGAGAAGAAGCGAGAAGGCACGCTTCTAACAGCAAAGCAGAAGCGTGAAGCTGCTAAGAATGAGGCTTTCAGAAACATGGTGTTGATTGATGCTGGAAGTCTTCTTGTTGCAGATAAAAACGGTGATTCCTCAAAGCGTCCCATATATGGCAACAAAAAAAAATCAGCTTGCAAAAAAGGAAATGATTTTGCTTCTGTCCAGGTAGAAACAAAGGAAAATCATGCAGATGTTGACGGTAAAAGGGTTGGTATAGTAGAATCAGTAGACACAGAAGAGAAACATGATTCTCTTGATGTATCACAAGAGAATGGTGATGAGGAGGATGTCTGGGATGCAAAAAAAACTAATTTTACCGTCAAGGACGATTCTGATGATGAGGAGGACAAACCTCAGCCTTTTGTTAAGAAAGAATTAAAAGACACTGCATCAAAGGCACATGATTCAGGTCAGTAGAAACACTTGAGAAGGAAGAACCTCAANTTCAGGTCAGTAGAAACACTTGAGAAGGAAGAACCTCAACCAGTGGTTTCTTTATCCTTTGTCTGCTTTATCTAATATTTTGGGTTTTAATACAGGTCATGTGGCAGATAGACCAGCAGTGAAGGCTGGAGTTGCAGGCAAGCCAAAAACAGCTGCCACAAAAGCTATGCCTAAGGTGGATGATGCTACCCCGATAAAAGATACTTCTAAAAAGGGTAAAGGCTTAGTACTGAATGAAGTTGCTAAAGAAGTAGAAGACAATCTTCGCTCTCCCATTTGCT
>OVAQ01002689.1:0-11904 GCA_900406345.1 Erysimum cheiri | reverse complement strand
CGGGTTGGGTAATCGGGTACGGTTTTTTTGCCCAGGCCTAAATAAGAGTATTAGTTTCATCTTATACAGAAACACAACGAAAAGTCGAAAACTATACTAGTCTCTTCTCTTTGTTTTTACTTCTTCTTTGAGAGTACGCAGTAAATGGAGGTGTTGTTGTAGGTGCAATTGATGCGACAAACAAATCTAGTGAATCAACGCAATAAAGACAATTTGAAAATGACCTGCCATACGGAGAATTACCATCAACCGGCCACTTAATGGATGGCTTCCTATATTTTTATTTCTGGTTATAATTGAATTTTCCATTTAAAGAATACTGATGTTAGTCTTTTTTTTTTTTTTTTTCACTGAATTATTATTATTCTATTGCAAATTATGATAAATATTGCATCGGCTACTTTTACGACGGACAATTATACCGTCTGGCATCTATGAAGATCCATATCTAGCGTTTGCACCTGCTCCGCGCAGAAGATCTCTTTATATTCTTTAAAATCTCCTTAAAATCCACATGTTCCACGCAAAATATCTCATGTAAACTTTTCTCTTTTAAAATCTCCTTAAAATTACCCAATAAATCGCAATATCTGAGACTCGTATCCCAGACCTCGTGATGTAAAAGCATAATCAACACTTTTGATCAACCACTAGACCAAAGGGGCTTCCACGATGTTAGTCTTTTTAATGCCCAAACGGAAACAGACCAAAGAAATCTAGGGTTCCATACGAATTAAAAAAAAAAAAAAAATTATAATATAGAAAACAATTAAATAAATAAAAAATCAATTCAAACAAAACTTTTATTTTGAAAACAGAATGCAATAAAATCCTGAAAAAAATAACAACATAAATTTTCTTTTTATTTTAATATTTAATTTTATAAAGATTTTGGAGCCACACAATAATTTAGAATCTATCATAATTACAAAACTACCTCATTTTCTCACATTAACAAAAATATCTATATATATTATATTTAACTTAAAAAATTATATCGGACTTTCCGAAATTAGGAGTCCATTCAAATGTTTCATCCCCATGTATGTAAGTCCGACTATGGCCACAAACTAACTTAAAAATTTAATGTAATGATTAAATAATAGTATAAATATAAAAATTATAGTTTAGTGATAGATATTTTAATATGATAAAAAAATTATTTCAAAAGAATATTACAAACTAAATAAACCAAAATAGCTCCTTGTTGCTGTAGCGTTATTCGATTTTAAACCGGTATAATATATGTTATTGAAAAGAAAAATAGAACAAAAGTTGTGATTTTCCAAATACCGTATTTATCAGAAAAACTATGCACTTTAAAAATAGTGAAAGAAATACAAACACAAATAAATTGGAATTGAAATCTAACAAAGAAGAAACTTGTAAAAATAGATAACCAATTCGTGGTCAAATACAAAGAAAAGAGGCATGAGTAGTATTAGAAAGTTAGACACTGAGATATTAATGGACATTTTTAATGTACAAAATTAATTAAACACTATAATATTAGAAAATTAGACACTGAATTAATGGACACGGAGTAATACTCGTGGTGGTGAGTAAATATTTTGAATTATGGCATCTTTAAAGTTTAATCTTTTTGGTCATGATCTTTATTTTTTCTTTGAATAGGCACTGACCACGTTAGGAAATGTTAGGTCATGATGCTTGGCAGCCTACGTACTGGCCAATCAAGATCATGTATGTTGAAGCGCCAAGTAGTGTCTGTTGCTCCAACCACTAAATAAATGAAGTCGGCAAAGGACTGTATATAAGCCTATATATGTATGAGGGCACGATCTTGTAAGCGAGCATTG
Organism: Erysimum cheiri; assembly: GCA_900406345.1. Lineage (NCBI taxonomy): Eukaryota > Viridiplantae > Streptophyta > Magnoliopsida > Brassicales > Brassicaceae > Erysimum > Erysimum cheiri. The sequence continues at coordinate 10,084 of OVAQ01002689.1, read as the reverse complement.
AATACTTCATACTTGGTACGTGTTACCGAAAGAAATTAATAGTACTTGTTTGTACGTTTCGTTTTTAGTATCTCCTCCCACCGCCACAAATTATTTACGTGGTACGTATTATACATTTATACCTACCAGGCTACCACTCTTTAATTAGGTAGCCAGCGTACCAGGCATGGGTAAGAAATATTTAAGAAAAATTTATGTTGTGGAATGAGTCCCATGTTCTTTTGCCACTTGTCAACATTTCACTAGTTTTTTTGAAACTCTATTTTTTTTTTTGCTGAAGTGAATAGTTTTACTGTTTTAGCATCGAATAGCTTCAAGGAGATTTTGACATGATGATGCACCCATATATCATTTAGTTAATATACGTAACCAAATTAGTGTTTTTTTCCTAGTTTTAATTAAGCATGCTTATATCGACGTAATTGTTTGTCCAAACTGAATATACGACGCACGTCGCAAGGGTAACGAGGTGTAGATAATTCTTATTATTCATAGTCGACATAAAATACATGATAAACTGCAAACTAAGCAGGAATGGAAGTAGATAATGAAGAGAGGGGAATAGATAGATTTATGAATATGAAAATATCAGATACTCATAGGAGATGGTGGGAGAAGGAGAGGCTTAAATCCATGGCGTAAAGCAGCTTCCCATGTGGCGTGGAGACGGAAGAAGTTGCAAGTGGTGCCGCAGTCATGCTCCTCCCATCCCTCAAGGGCATGCACTATGCCTCCTATTCTCCATGCACTCAACACCCTCCTCCCCAGCCAATTCTATAACAACCATTCATTCAAATTCATTAGAGTATGCACACATATATTAAACTAAAATACAAGAGTAACATATCCAAAGCTATATACCTCACACGAGTCGATGTTTTGGGCAGACTTGGGAACAAGCATAGCTGGAGTGGAGTGGTAGAAACAGTCCTTGCGGAGTTTTTCGGGCGGGAACTGAGAAAAGGGAATGAAGAGGGTTCCTTCTTTTGCCTTCATCTGCTCTTCTTTTCCTAGTCCATCCCCCACCAACCATACCGTTGAGGAGTAAAAATTATTGCTTGAGGACAAAACCAGATTATTCTTGACGGTCCCAGATTTGATGAGTTTGCTGTGGTCCTCCTCGCGTAACACTACCACCTATACATACACATTAATTTTTATTTTTGACTTGAGAAGGTAATGAGTGAATTCTATATTTTAACGTATATTCAAATATATACCTTGACGCCTTTTTGGGATAGAGAAAAGACAACAGCCAAAGCAACCTTTGTAAGATTGCCTCTAAAGACAACTTCCGTGGTTCCCTTTGGAATGCTATTAACCACCACCGCAGCTGCCATGCTGCTTCCATCCACTAGCCTTATCTTTAACTTTGGATGCTTTTGCACGTACAATTCTCCATACCCGTTTAGCTCCTCCATCTCATTAATCATGTGTTAATTAGTTACTTATCCAATAGTAATTCACCTATTTATGACTTTGAAGTAATTAATGAACTTACATTGTTCATAAGGCCAAGACTCATTACTTTCACACCCTTTTCATCTGCTTCTAGGACAGCTGCCTCTATGATATTGTTGATGGACTCATGGTGGCGCTGTGATTTATACTGCCGTCGCAAGTTTATGTGACAAAATTAGTAGTAAAGTTTAGATGAGAATTCCTAATTAAAGGTATACCCACGAGAAAATATTTTTTTGTTCATTTCAAGGTTATTTTGTAAAAAATGTTATTTTCTTGCTACGTATTTTGTGTTTGAAAATTTGGAAAATATTTGTATGAAGTCCAACTTGTAAAGTAAACACGCCTGCGGCAAATATAACGACCGTGTGTGTGTGTATGTAAAATAAAAAATGCTTACGTGAAAGCCAAACTTTGGAAGGAGATGAGAGTGAAGGGTGAGGTTGCGGAGACGGTTTCGCTCAATGACAAAGGTGCGTGAGGAGAGAACGGAAGTGAGGACGAAGGAGAATAGGAGGGTGAAGGGCCACATAAAGTAGGTGAGGTACCATGGGGATCGAGACCACATGGGGCGAGAGGAGAGGGAGGCGAAGCCAAGGCGCATTTGGTAGATGGAGTCGAGTGTGGTGAGGTGAGTGAGGTGGATGACATCGGGTGATTCCTCCTCTCTCTCCAACGAATTCTCGTATAGGGATTCGGTGCACTTGTCGGCCGTTCCGTAGAGGTAGTCGTAGATTGGCATGAACAGAGAGTAGTTGGTCCTGAACTGCGTATGGTGGAGCGAGTGGAACCTTCAAAATATTGGATGCCGTGTTATATATATGAGTTCAAATCTTAATAATGTGTGTATATATAGTTTGGACGTACGAGGGGGTGTAGCAGAGGAACTTGAGGGGAGGGAAGAGGTGGAAGAGACGCTTAGGGAAACACTCGAAGTTGCAGTGTCCCAAGTAGTTCATGAAGTCAATGTAAGTTATGTATCCAAAGACGGAACCAATGGAGAGGATCCCACACAGGGACGCCCCTACCACGGGTATGGCGAAGAGTAGTGTGTAGACGATGTGCTCGGCGAAGGGGTGCACCACAGCTGCCAAGTTTAATTAAAGATATGTATGAAATGATATGTATATATAGAACAGAAGATAAAATGATGGATGAGGGTACATACACGTGATGGGCTCGGTGACGATTGAGGAGTGGTGGTGAGAATGGTAGCGAGAGTAGAGGAAGTGGTGGTGGAGAGCTCTGTGGAACCAGTAGTATAGGAACTCGACGGGACCAGCGTGAAGTAGAGCAATGAGGATGGCTCCGTCTAGTCTCCAGAGGGGGATGCGGGAACAGCCTGAGAGTTTGCTGTTGAGGAGATAGCTGAAGAGAGTGTTGAATATGATTTGGTCGTCCCAAGAGCGCTCTCGGTCCACTTGCTCGAAATCGATGGGCTTGTCCACGATCTTCTTCCTTCCCTTGGCCGTCTTCTGACGCGACACACTGATCCATATCTGGCTGTGAACTATTCTCCACAGCATCATAGCCACTATCGTTAGTCTCCCAAAGTCCTTCTCCTCCTCCTCAGCTGTCACGTAGGAATGCAGGCTTGCCATAGCGAACGGGGCCACCAAGAGGTACTTGAAGCCACCAAGGGGACTCCATGGCCATTCTGTCAGAACTCCCGGCCTCGAAGCCATCCAATGGTAGTTGAGCTAACACTCGAAGAAGTTTGAAGGAAGTGCGTTTTGAAGTTAGAATGTAACATGAACATGATATTATATAGAGGCATCATTGTGTGTGGGCTACTGATGAGTAATGAGGCACACTATAAACACATGGTGGTATGTAACAAATATAATAATAATTATAAAGAGCCATGGTGGTGGTCCTGGTGGACCTTACCTAAACTAAATATCTTACTAGGCCTGGGCATAATTACCCGACTCGAAGACCCGAACCGAACCTGACCCAAAAAAACCTGCACCGAATCCGATCCGATTTCGTTGAATTACCCGATAAGTTTTTACACTCAAGTACTCATGGGTATCGAGTATTACCCGAACCGAACCCGAAAACCCGTGGATATTTTTATGTACACAAATTATGTCACTTGTTTTTAAGTAAGGCTTTTGCTTTTTTAGGATTTAAATTTCTTTCTTTAGGATTCATGTTACTGTTTTGCATATATTTAATGTATGTGACTTTTTTAATGATTTGGGCATGCTGAATACAAGTTTTAAGTGTTGTTTTATGTAATTGGTTTTAAGAAAAATCTAATTTGTTTTCGATGAACATGTAAAACATTTTCGGGTTAAACGGTTTTGTGGGTATAATTGGTATGTTCGTGTAGGTTTGGACTGATTTTGAATAGGTATTTAGCAAACCCAAAATTAGTTCGGGTATTTCTCGGGTTTTAAATTCAATATCCGAATATACCCAAACCCGAATAGAACCGAACCGAATCCAATCAGTTCATATTAAACATTACCCGAAAAACCCGAAACCCGAATTACCCGGCCCGAACCCGACCTAAATACCCAAATGCCCAGACCTATATCTTACAACGGTTAGAGCATGATTATAGGTGAATCTCTTAAAATGAGTCTCTCACAAATTTTTTTTTTTTTTTTTCCGCACTCCACGGACCCAGTTATGGACAACAAAGTTAATCTTTTTACCATTGAGGAGATCCACTATTTCCATGTTATCGCCTTCAAAACAACACCTTTTTTTTTCCTTTTTAACTTATTTTATTGTGTTAAAAATAAAGTACTTATAAAAGTAAACAATTTTGTGCGAGTCACTCATTCCTAATTCATGTAGAAGCACTGCATGCTGTGAGACATTGTTAGTAATTGAAATCATTTTATCATGGTACATAATCAAGTACATTTAAATTTAAAGATAATTCAAAAACCTATACAGAAAAAGTATGGATTATGGTGAACAACAGAACAACTGTTTGTATTCTTGGAAATCTTTTTGGACAAAGTTGTTTTCCGTTTCTCTGAAACAAAATTGAACTCGGGCTATAAAGCCAAACGGAATTAAAAGGATGGAAAACTTCCATCATTTGGTGAGCATTGATGAACCAATCAACTGTGCAAGTTAAATGACAGAAAATGAATTAAGATTTTTCTTTTTCCATTTTCCAATAAAAATATATTGTAAACTACAAATAAGAATAGTAAAAGAAAAACACAAAAAAGTACTCCCTCCGTTTTCGAATAGTTGTCGTTTTACTGAATTTTTTTTTGTTTTTAATTAGTTGTTGTTTTCAGTGTTCAACGCAAAATTTATTATCTTTTTATTTTTTATATTTATTTTTATTATGTAATTTGATTTACTATTGGTTAAATTATGTTTAGGTAGATAATTAATGATTTTTTTTATTGAAAAAGTAACAAAACTAATAGTTTCTTAATCTGTATGCATATAGTTAAAACGAAAAATATACAAAACCAGAGAGAGTAGTAATTAAAAGGAATAAGCTCAATAGAAAATGAAATAAATCACATACTACCTGAAGTAATATTTTGCATCAGGACTGGAAAAAGTCCACAATTAAAACATTTAATATATTACCCAAACTAGAATCCAATATGAATCAATAAGAATAACCATGAAAAAAACCCTAGAGATGTAGAGCCCAAAATGCGTAAGTATAGTTCCTTTAGAAAAAAATTATACGACGACGGTTGAATAGAAGTAGCACAACGGAGAAACAAACATTTTTCTTATGTTATTTAATTGTTCATTAAGTTTTATCTGTTGTTCACAATCAAAAATGCCAATACTAATGTTGCCAAAGACAGTACGGGTGACTACAAAACCGTGAAAGAAGCAATCGTGGCGGTTCAGGGAAATAGCTTATGGGTCTGAATGGTGACTGCGTTTTGCGGTGCGGGAGAAATGCGGTGCCGTTCAAATAGTAACGAAAATACATAGATACATATGTATATGTAGAGATTTTGACACTGTTACAGCACTGTTGCGGTGCGGTTTTGGGTGCGGTCTATGTCACCATTCAGGGCCTATATGCCTGAAAAAGGTATAATTGTATATATAAGGAAATCTGCAAAAGACTGTATATAAAAGCCTTATATATGAGGNTTTTTTTTTTTTTTTTTTTTTTTTTTGGTAGAAATCTCTTTTTTTTTCTTTGACAGACGGCACGATCTAGTAAGCGAGCATTGAATACTTACCTGGTACCTGTTACCGAAAGAAAGGAATAGTATTTGTACGTTTCGTTTTTAGTAACTCCTCTCACCGCCACACAGTATATACTTGGTACGTAACTACGTATACCTACCAGAGTGGCTACCACTCTTTAATTAGGTAGCCAGTGGACCATGCATGGGTAATTAAGAAAAATTTAAGTAAAATCTCTGTTACTGAATTTTTCTTTTTTTCTTTTTTGTTTTATCTGTTACCGAATGTTTCATGATCTTTTCTCACTTGTCAACTTTTCACTACTTTTTGAAACTCTACTTTTTGCTGATGTGAATAATTAAGCATGCATATATCGACGTAACTGTTTGTATATATATATATATATATATATATATATGTCGCACGTCGCAAGGGTAACGAGGTGTAGCTAATTCTTATTTATATAGTCGACATGAAATACATGATAAACTGCAAACTAAGCAGGAATTGAAGTAGATATTAATGAAGAGAGAGCTTAGAAATATATATATGAATATGAAAATATCAGATACTCATAGGAGATGGTGGGAGAAGGAGAGGCTTAAATCCATGGCGTAAAGCAGCTTCCCATGTGGCGTGGAGACGGAAGAAGTTGCAAGTGGTGCCGCAGTCATGCTCCTCCCATCCCTCAAGGGCATGCACTATGCCTCCTATTCTCCATGCACTCATCACCCTCCTCCCCAGCCAATTCTATAACAACCATTCATTCGAATTCATTAGAGTATGCACACATATGTTAAACTAAAATACAAGAGTAACATATATATCCAAATCTATATACCTCACACGAGTCGATGTTTTGGGCAGACTTGGGAACAAGCATAGCTGGAGTGGAGTGGTAGAAACAGTCATTGCGGAGTTTTTCAGGCGGGAACTGAGAAAAAGGAATGAAGAGGGCTCCTTCTTTTGCCTTCAGCTGCTCTTCTTTCCCTAGTCCATCCCCCACCAACCATACCGTTGAGGAGTAACAATTATTGCTTGTGGACAAAACCAGATCGATTACTCTTGACGGCCCCAGATTTGATGAGTTTGCTGTGATCCTCCTCGCGTAACACTACCACCTATACATACACATTAATTTTTTTTTTACTTGAGAAGGTAATCAGTGGATTCTATATTTTAACGTATACTCAAATACCTTGACGCCTTTTTGGGATAGAGAAAAGACAACAGCCGAAGCAACCTTTGTGAGATTGCCTCTAAAGACAACTTCCATGGTTCCCTTTGGAATGCTATTAACCACCACCGCAGCCGCCATGCTGCTTCCATCCACTAGCCTTATCTTCAACTTTGGATGCTTTTGCACGTACAATTCTCCATACCCGTTTAGCTCCTCCATCTCATTAATCATGTGTTAATTAGTTACTTATCCAATAGTTATTCACATATAGGATGACTTTGGAGTAATTCATGAACTTACATTGTTCATCAGGCCAAGACTCATCACTTTCACACCCTTTTCATCTGCTTCTAGGATAGCTGCCTCTATGATATTGTTGATGGACTCATGGTGGCGCTGTGATTTATACTGCCGCCGCATGTTTATGTGGCAAAATTAGTAGTAAAGTAATTATAAAAAAAATTAGTACGTAGTAAAGTTTAGATGAGAGAATTCCTAATTAAAGGTATACCCACGAGAAAATATGTTTTTGTTCATTTCAAGGTTAATTATTTTGTGAAAAATGTTATTTTCTTGCTACGAATTTTGTGTGTGAAAATATGCAAAATATTTGTATGAAGTCCAACTTATGAAGTATATAAACCCGTCTGCGGCAAATATAACGACCGTGTGTGTGTGTATGTAAAATAAAAAATGCTTACGTGAAAGCTAAACTTGGGAAGGAGGTGAGAGTGAAGGGTGAGGTTGCGGAGACGGTTTCGCTCAAAGACAAAGGTGCGTGAGGAGAGAGCGGAAGTGAGGACGAAGGAGAAGAGGAGTGTGAAGGGCCACATGAAGTAGNGTGTGTGTGTGTATGTAAAATAAAAAATGCTTACGTGAAAGCTAAACTTGGGAAGGAGGTGAGAGTGAAGGGTGAGGTTGCGGAGACGGTTTCGCTCAAAGACAAAGGTGCGTGAGGAGAGAGCGGAAGTGAGGACGAAGGAGAAGAGGAGTGTGAAGGGCCACATGAAGTAGGTGAGGTACCATGGGGATCGAGACCACAAGGGGCGAGAGGAAAGGGACGCGAACCCAAGACGCATTTGGTAGATGGAGTCGAGTGTGGTGAGGTGAGTGAGNGAAGCCAAGGCGCATTTGGTAGATGGAGTCGAGTGTGGTGAGGTGAGTGAGGTGGATGACGTCAGGTGATTCCTCCTCTCTCTCCAACGAATTCTCGTATAGGGATTCGGTGCACTTGTCAGCCGTTCCGTAGAGGTAGTCGTAGATTGGCATGAACAGAGAGTAGTTGGTCCTGAACTGCGTATGGTGGAGCGAGTGGAACCTTCACCATATTGGATGCAGTGTTATATATGAGTTTAAATATTAATAATGTAAATATATATAGTGTGGACGTACGAGGGGGTGTAGCAGAGGAACTTGAGGGGAGGGAAGAGGTGGAAGAGACGCTTAGGGAAAAACTCGAAGTTGCAGTGTCCCAAGTTGTTCATGAAGTCAATGTAAGTTATGTATGCAATGACGGAACCAATGGAGAGGATCCCACACAGGGCTGCCCCTACCACGGGTATGGCGAAGAGTAGTGTGTAGACAACGTGCTCGGCGAAGGGGTGTACCACAGCTGCCAAGTTTGATAAAAGATATGTATGAAATGATATGTATATATAGAATAGAAGAAAATGATGGACGAAGGTACATACACGTGATGGGCTCGGTGACGACGGAGGAGTGGTGATGAGAATGGTAGCGAGAGTAAAGGAAGTGGTGGTGGAGAGCTCTGTGGAACCAGTAGTATAAGAACTCAACGGGACCAGCGTGAAGTAGAGCAATGAGGAAGGCTCCGTCTAGTCTCCAGAGGGGGAGGTGGGAGCAGCCTGGGAGTTTGCTGTTGAGGAGATAGGTGAAGAGAGTGTTGAATATGATTTGGTCGTCCCAAGAGCGCTCTCGGTCCACTTGCTCGAAATCAATGGGCTTGTCCACGATCTTCTTCCTTCCCTTGGCCGTCTTCTGACGCGACACACTGATCCATATCTGGCTGTGAACTATTCTCCACAGCATCAGAGCCACTATCATCAGTCTCCCTAGGTCCTTCTCATCCTCCTCAGCTGTCACGTACGAATGCAGGCTTGCGATCGCCAACGGGGCCACCAAGAAGTACTTGAAGCAACCAAGGGGACTCCATGGCCATTCCGTCAGAACTCCAGGCCTCGACGCCATCTAATGGTACTTGAGCTAACACACGAAGAAGTTTAAAGAAAGTGCGTTTTGAAGTTAGAATGTTACATGATATATATAGAGGCATCATTGTGTGTGGGCTAGCCTATTAATGAGGCACACTATTTATAATCACATGGTGGTCGGTAACCAAAAACAAGAATATAATAAAGTTACGTTGAAAAACTCCAAAAATAAAATAATAAAAAAGAGCCATGTTGGTGGTGGGCCTTACTTAAAGTAGATATTTTACAAGGCTATATTATTCTAGAGATTTGCACAAGATGATGACAAAGCGAAATAACAAAGAGAACAATTCTAAGAAAAAAAGAATTAAAGAGAAGGACATAAGATATTTTTTTTCCATGCCAAGTTAACAACTGTTTCTTTCCTTAATAAATTCGGCCAAAATACGGCTTTTTCTCTTTCTATCAAACCCCACGTCGAGATCATTCGCTTACAATACCCAGTTGTTGTAATTCCCAAATTAAGAACCAATGATTTTTCTTGATTTAAACCGGTTAGGCCTACGCTAATGGGCCTCACGTGTGCACAGGATCAGCCTAATCTTTATTTTATCTACTTTTATCCATTTATTTCTCTTATCCAGTCCAACTCGATCTCGTTACTGTAAAAGGTTTATCAGTTTCACCCTATTAATAACCGCATTTTTGTTTTTATAACTTCTGTTTTATTCACAATGTAATGCTTGAGTAATTGAAATAGTTATAAAACAGAATAGGGCATCCTGAGGTGGTATTCATTGTTTTGCGAGGACATCCGCTGGTTTATTGCAAGCTATGATGCACGGGGACAGCAATTTTGTGCCGTTTCCTGTCTCGGAGACGTTTCGGGTACGGGGTACTCATGGAGACTTCATAGGAACGTCTCATGACGCTTCCGAGAAAGTGGGGACGGTAAGCAAAAATTGGAGACGGTAGGGGACGGATACGGAAACGTTTCGGAGACGTTTTGACGATTAATGGGCCGTATCCTTGAAGAAGAAATTGGAAAACTTTATTATTTTTCCATTAAAAAAAATGTAAAATCTTAAACAAAAAAAGAATAAGATGACTAGGGTTTCATTATAAAAACTAT
>OVAQ01002688.1:0-11905 GCA_900406345.1 Erysimum cheiri | reverse complement strand
ATCATCCTCCTCTATCCACTCTATTTGTTATTTTTGTTGTTATTTTCCTAAATATAGAGTAATGGCATTTGCTACGACTTCCCCATCACTTGACTTGTCATAGTTCTTACCAAAATAATGTTTTACCGCTTTTGACTGTTGTTCGGGCAGTCCCGAATTAGTTATCACCTCCACAAATAAAATACAGCTACGGTTCTGGTGATCAATGGAAGTAAGAAAAACATACAGCTCCTCGTCATCTTTAATAATCGATATATCCTCACATCCAACCAACAGTGGATTGTAAGTTAATTGTAATTTCACCTTACTTTCATCTAACGCAAGCTTCTTGTATATCTTTTCTTTACCATGGCTAAAGTTATCTCCTCTGCTGATTTCTTCATCACCATACTATACAAACAACCTACACATTTAAAATGTATGCTCACATTCTTCGTCATCGTAGTAGCTTGCCAAAACAATACAAAAAACTATTTCAGTGTTTCAAGTTGTACTAGTTATACTACTGTAATCAGTTATACCAGTTCGACCTATTTATCTCTCTTCCTCATATCGCAATACCACAAATTCGCTAGTCTCGGATTCTACTCTTCAATTCACTACGAGTCAACCACTGAAATCGATTTATTATCACTTTTAAGTCCTATTTCACCCACAAACCATGCTCAAACAGCCCAATGTACATTCAAAATTACCAAATCGAATAAGAATTGAATAGTAGACCCAAAAACATGGATTTAAAGTTGAAAGAAGCTCACCCAAGCTGAAGAAACAGCGGCGCGAGTAACGGAACAACAATGCAGAGCTCCCCAGCATGCCGGAGATCAAGAAATCGAGCTTGACAGCGGAGAGAGAAGCTCGACGAGAAAATAGGGTTCTTTTCGTTTTTTGTTTTTTCCTTTTTCCCTTTTTTTTTTAGTTGGTTTTTCTTTTATTTGGATTCATTTAATTTAAACTGATTTTTATGAATATCTTAGGGTATATTGGTCTCTTCACATTGATGACAATTCAAAAGTGGCAGTGAGATTAAGTAAGGGCAGTTTTGATTGTGTTTTTGCCAAAGAGGGTTTCTTAGATGCCTAGACCTACATCAACTAACAAATATTTTGAAATAACTTTTTTTTTTCATCTAAAGTTATATTAAACACCATAAGGATACATTATTAGATACATAAGCCGGCTGTCAAATATGAAAAGACACCGAAGTCAAATCCCACACGAGGGAGACTATATGCCCAAAAGAAAGAGAAACAACATGCCCAAAGAAAAGGGAAACTTTCAAACGCTAAAACAACCCTTGGTAATAACTCCTAAGGAAATTACAAACTACGGAAACTAGGAACTGCAGTTGATTAGTCTCTATTATGCCCACCATGAGAAGCACATAATGGCTGGAGAAAAAAAGATCGAAACGAGAAACCTGACAAAGAGATTGACGAAGGAAGATGACGCACTTGCTCAACTCTTTCAGTCCAAGATCACACCTCTAAGAGGATCCTGCTGACCGTGAAACGAAGACGACAAACCAACCTTCTAGCAAAACCGGAGGAAACCCAATCAAGTGGGAGAATCTTACCATCCGCATTTTGTAAGATGAGGAAACCGATCGAGAAATCAGCCTGAAGATACTATGGAAGGGCAAACAGAAACGAAGCACCAGCAATTCCAAGACACATTTCCGTAAAACACAAGACAAACTATCAACCAAATCAACTCCAGAATTCAAAAGCTCAGCCCCTAACTAACATCGACCTAATTAGTTGAGGAAGAGAAACTTAGCCCTAAAAAAGGGAGACAAGAGCCCAAACAAGAGCCCAAATATTTTGAAATAACTACATCAACTTATTAATTCATGTTTAAACAACCAAATTAACAGAATTCGTTATAACTTATTAACGGAACGGTGACTCGGATTACATGTGACCCATGTGACCCGTTTTGACGGTGCGTTTTCTATGTCCTGAGTTTTGCCATTTATAGGAAAAAAAATAACAATAAAAAATTTCATGTCTCAATCACTATCTTGAACAACTCTTCTTTTCCTCTGTTTTCAAAAAAGAGAAAGAGAAAATTTCTAAATTTACAATACCTGAATATGTTAATGTTACAAAAAGGAAGATTTTTCTCGTAGTTTAAAACTAATATGAAAAATTCTATTTACCAGAAAAACAAAATCCAAATTTAAAATAACAAAATATGTTAATGTTCCTAAAAAAAAAGAATTTCCTTTTCGTTTAAAACAAACAGAAAAAATTCTATATAACAGGAAAAATAAAATTTCCAATGGTTCGAAGGCATGGAAGCAGCTTCAGGCGGTTGACCCTTATTGGCTCTGATGGTTCGCAAAAGCATTTTATAGTCCAGACATCATTAACACCTAATGCCAGAAGTGATGAACGCATCTTGCAGATTTTCCGTGTGATGAACCAAATGTTTGATAAGCATAAGGAATCAAGAAAACGACACATTGGAATTCACACTCCAATCATCGTTCCTGTCTGGTCTCAGGTGAATTCAGATTGATGTTTCATTGGATGATAATGTATGTGTGGCTCATGTCACAAGGTTTCGTCAAATCTTAACACATTCAGGTTTAAGATGTTCAGGATGATCTCTATCTCTTTCTTTCTCAGCATGGTCTTATGAATGATCATATTTGGTTTCAGGTCCGGATGGTTGAGGATGATCTCATGTACAACACTTTCCTGGAGGTGTATGAGAATCACTGTGCACGAAACGACCGAGAGGCAGATCTACCAATTACGCACTTCAAGGAGCAACTCAATCAAGCTATATCAGGACAAATCCCAGCAGAGGCAATAGGAGATCTTCGTCTGCAAGCTTATATTGACATCACAAAAACCTTGGTCAATGATAGTATTTTCTCTCAGTACATGTATAAGACGCTGATGAGCGGAAGCCATATGTGGGCTTTCAAGAAGCAATTTGCGGTCCAGCTAGCTGTCTCCAGTTTCATGTCCTTCATGCTACAAATCGGTGGGAGGTCCCCAAACAAGGTCTTGTCTGCAAAAAACACCGGGAAAATGTTCCAGACAGATTTTCACCCGGCTTATGATGCCAACGAGCTTATCGAGTTTAACGAACCCGTGCCTTTCCGCCTCACAAGGAACATGCAAGCATTCTTCTCGCAGTTTGGAGTCGAAGGTCTTCTCATGTCATTCATGTGTTCAGCAGCTCAAGCAGTAATCTCCTCCAAGGTAAAGTGATAATCCAAAAAGAAAGTAAGAAATATATAAAAACTAATGGATGCAGCAAGCCATTGATTGATCTCTATTTCTCTATTGTCTTGCAAAATTTCAGCAAAACGAACATCTTCGGTATCAACTTGCTATGTTCTTCCGTGATGAATATACTGTCTTGGTTTGGAAGAAGACCTCTTGGTATGCCGATTCCTCCAACAATTTATTGCGACATTGAACTCAGCTGAGCTGAAACACAAAGTTAACGCCAATGTGGAAGATGTCATTAACCGGATCAGAGGAATAGCCCCACAGTACTTTTCCGAAGAGGTACATGCATCATCATCATCGTCATAATAATGATATCATTTATATCATCATCATATAAGATCAAACATATTGATGGATTTGTTTTTGTAGGATGAGAACACGGTGGAGCCGCCGCAGTCGGTGCAAAGAGGAGTGAACGAGTTGGTGGAGGCAGCTGCCTTGTCGCCTCGCAACTTATGTATGATGGATGATCCAACATGGCATCCTTGGTTCTAACTTCAACATACTTACAATTTAAGTGTCAGTGCTTTTTAATTTAATGGAAGCTAACATTATTCATTAGTGTTTGTAAATATGTAACCTTATGTATTTATCACTCCTTTGGTCGGTCGCTTTTATGCAACATTATATGACTCTAAAATGTACGTTTAAACACTTCAATCATTAATTAACATTGTGCATCAAATAACTTTACAGAGGATTGATGACTTTATAATCATAACCATAATCTTCTGCAAAATTTGAATTGATGACTCCAACATGCAATCAGTTATTTTTAGTGACAAACGAAGTTTGAAAAACTAAGAATCAAACTTTATAAATTAGAAAAGGGGGTTTGTCCAAAAAAATAAAATAATAAATAAATAAATTAGAAAAGGGGTCTAAATTAAATGCAACTTATTAAATTTCTCATCATCGAAAAACTAGGCATACAAAAAATTGTTGACTTGGACAAAAGGATCACACCATTAGAAGCGTTTGTGCAAAAGGTAATACAGTATAACTATGGAAAACTATGAGTCTACATGTAATAACTAGTATAACCTTGTATTTTGAGTGTAGGCTCTCGGAAGAAACAAGGAGGATGATGCTAGTAATTCCACAGAGCAAGGAGAGGACAACCAGGGGACTTCCCAAGCAAGAGATGAAGAATTGTGGAATTCTCCAATGAATGCGTTAATTGACAATAGAAGGATTGAAGTCGGGTCTAAAAAGCGGAGTGGAGAAGCTTCAGGGTATCCTCGCAGACCTAAAACCCGATCAAGGAACAAGTGAAGACTATTTTAATTATCTATTTCGTATTACTCGAAAAACTAGGAAAAATATTGTGTTCTTTGTTATTTTCTTTTGGGTACTACTCGTAAAACTAGGAAAACTATTGTGTTCTTTGTTATTTTCTTTTGGGTACTACTCGTAAAACTAAGAAAACTATTGTGTTCTTTGTTATTTTCTTTTGGGTACACAACTCGTAAAACTAGAAAGACTATTGTGTTCTTTGTTATTTTCTTTTGGGTGCTACTCGTAAAACTAGGAAAACTATGTTGTTTCTGTTAATTTCTCATCATCGAAAAACTAAGCATACATAAAATTCAACACAATACCAGAGAATCAAAGAGTGCTTAGCATAGAGAAATACGGACCAGTCTTACAAAACACAGGGATCAGTCTTGAGAAAGTAAGGGGAAAACACAACGAAAGGGAAATAACAAGAGAAGAGGCGCCAATAGACCTAAGGGGAATCAAAGCAACAATGCTCAAGAGTGAGGATGCGACTGTCAAAAGTGTCCACCAACTCCATCAGTTTTGCAATCTCCTCATCTTTAGCTTGCACCAGCTCCTTCAATTGAGCGATTTGGCAATCATGTGAAGCGAAGTCCCTCAATCGTGCATCATGGCTAGCAACCTTCTCTTTTAAGCTTTTGGTCTCTTCTTCAATAGCATGGACCCAATATTTTTGCCTATGCAACCCATCATCCTACACACTAATCCTAAACGGCATAAACTCAATTCTCATATTTCGAATCCTAATCGATAGTACCAAGAGATTACCTCGTACTTGACGCAAGTCAAGTAACGCTTGTTTTCAGTTTTGGTTGTTTTGATCTCCTCGACGATCCTCTCACCACACAAACATTCGAGAGGAAGTCCCCAATCACCGTCGGTTACGGCGGTTCGCCACATGCCAAGCTTCCTCAACCTTGACATATATGCGTAGTATGGGTCGCCTGAGCTAGAATCATCGGATGATGACATAGCTTCTTCACAAATTGCAAGTTGAGAGAGAATGAGAAATTTGATGAGAGAGAATGAGAAATGTGAATGAATGGCTGGGAAAGGATAGGAAGGAGTTAAATTGCAATTTCGAAATTGCGAATTGATTTGGGCGCCAAATCGAAATAGATTTGGTCGCTAGCACATGTTTCACGTGCGCCGCCTTTTCACACACGTCTGCCGCCTTTTACATACATCTGCGCAGTCTTTTAATCCACATTTATACCCAATATTATGGTAGTACTAAAATTGGTCATAGTTGTATTTTTGGGGTTTTCCCATTTATTTTAGTTATACATGATCATAAAAATATCTTTTGTAGTTTTACTGATTAGTAATACATATTAAAATACATTTTTTTGATTCTTATGCATTCATATATCTAAAATATACAAAACTGACATTTTGCCATCCTTTGATATGATATAATTAGTAAGGGGTTCTACAAAGTCTAAGAAAACCTTTGTCTATGTTCAAATATAATACTTAATATAATTCATAAATAATTCATACTTATTATATAGTAAAAATTATCATTTTTAGCATATATAAAACTATTGTAATTATAAGTTTTATCATTTTGTTTCATATATGTTCATAAATCTTCTTAACTATTAATCCCATAGTACATCTTACTCATAGTTTTACTAGTATTACCATAGTACAGTATTCTGTTAGTTATACCAGTAATACACAGTTCTCTCAAAACCAAAATAAAGTTTTACTTAACGGATAACCAGTTGTACTTAGTTTTACAAATAACAACATCTGTTTTACAATACAAAATGAAGCAAATATCAAACATCACTTTGATTTCCAAATAACAACCATTGGAGTCCTTGTCTTGGGCGTCTTTTGTTTTGTGACCTTTTCCTCCTCTGTTCTCCAACCGAGGGAAACCTGTTCACTCTTCTTCTTCCCTTTTTCTTCTTCTTATCCGGAGGAAGGATCTGCAGCTCTTTGATGTGATCTGGAACATTCTATTGAGACTTATCTGGAACTAAATAAATAGTCCGACAATACCCCATTGCCCATGAATCCGTCCAATAATACGGTGTACACAACTCATGCAATTCTACTTCGCGAGGTTTGTTTGGCTGCTTCAAAAAATATATGAAAGCAGCTAGTCCGTGCATACAAGGATACCTTTCAATGTCAAAAAACCTGCAGCTGCAACTCTTGGTGGACAAGTTCACCGAATAAGATTTCCCATCAACATCGATGACATTGTATTCAAGCATGAAATGGTGAAATTCTGTCACTTTTAATTTCTCAGCAATAGTCCACCAATCATGCATGTTGTTCTCCACTAAAGGAACCAGTTTATGCCTACTGCCACTGAATCCTTCCTGTGTTCATTGAACCAATATGATATCTTCTTAATGACCGTGTCAAGCAAATGTATTAATGAGTATGCCCTAGCTTTTTCAAATGTGTTGTTCAAAGATTCAACAATATTGCTTGTAATTATGTCATATTTTTCCCCTGGAAAACAATACCTAGCCCAATGTTCTTTATCCGCAGTTTCCTCCACATACTTTCCCACTGATGGATATCGCCTCATAAAAGATTCAAAATCTTTTTTGAACTCAGCCTCCGTGTAATGCTTACTCAACTACGTGAATTTCCAAACGACTACATTTTTGTTGACATTAGAAGCATGACATTTGACATTTTGGGACATATGTCTAACACAATACGCATGATGAGCTTGGAGATACACATTACCTATGGCGCTGATGAGGCTTTGGTTTATATCACTCATGAATACCAATTCAGAAGAGTCCGATACAACGGTTTTAAGCATCTCGAAGAACCAATGCCAACTTTCCATTTTCTCTCCATCAAGAACACCAATGCCTATGGGATAGATGTGAGTATTCAGGTCTTGAGCTGAGGCATCAACAAGTACACCACCATATCCGTTCTTGATAAAAGTTGCATCCACAAAAAACACCTTCTTCATGTATTTCAATCCTTTAATACTAGCTCCCAAAGCAAAGAATAGGTATTTGAACTTACCTGTTTCATCATCCAATTCGACACATGTTTTTGTACCCGAATTCACCCTCTCTAACACGTGCNAACACGTGCAAATAACAATACATCAGCTTGTAGCTTTCTTCCGGGTTACCAAGCAAATCACTAACAGCTTGATTTTTCCCTCTCAACGCTGTGGAATATGATATCTGCACACCCAACTTTGTCTGAACAATCTCCATGATAATTTTTGGAGGTGGTGTTTCCATTTGTCCTGGGTAATCATCCTACAAAATAGAAGCAACTAATTGTGGTGTGTGCCTTTCCTCCTCTTCCTGTTGTTTGATGAACTCTGACTAGGCCTAGTGCATGTATGCATCTTGTTGTACGTTCTAATGGAGAACATCTCTGTATTTCTAATGACTGCAGCTCTTAAACGCCATGTACAACCCTCTTTATCATAAATCAGAACTAAACGCACCTTATCCGACTTCATAACACGAAAACCAAATGATCTCACAAAAGCTCCTTTATCCACCACATCTAGCAATGCCTTCTTATTTCTAAATTCTTGCTTGAGTCTCAAATTCAAACCGTCTTCCCATTCATCTCTATATTGACTAGCTGCTAGAGGGAGAACAGGTGGAACCTCAACATACTCATCTCCCCTATTCTCCTCAAATTCATCACCCTCTCTAGTACTATCATCACCCTCTCTAGTACAATCATCACCCTCCATCGCCGTATCTTCTTCTTTTGATTGTTCTTTCTCTACATACAGTGTAATGGCATTAGGTCCGATTTCATCAAGTTTTTCATCATTCAACTCTTCATAGTTATTACCAAAAGAACTACTTTTCTCCGCTCTTGACTGTTGTTCTGGCGGATCCGGTAAAGTGATAACCTCCACAAAGAGGATACCTCTACGGTTCTCATGGTCAGTGGAATCTAGCTAAACACCCAAAATCCTCATCATCAGTAATTACCGACTCTCCTTCCTTTTCTGTTAGAAGTGGCATGAAACTCAGCCACAATTTAACCTTACTTTCATCTAATCCAACCTTCTGGTATATCATACCTTCTACCATTGACAAAGTTATCTTCTCTACTGCCATCTTAAACATTAAATTGTAAATGCGTCTTTTGCATTTAAAATGTACGCATACGTTTTTGCTCATTGTGTATCCTGCAAAAATAATACAAAAAACTTAGTCAGTAATCATAAGTTGTACTAGTTGTACTACATAATCAATAATACCAGTTTTACTAGTTCTACTATGGAACCCAGTAATACTAGTTCTACCTAGTTCTCCTATTGAAAGAATCCCAGATCTGACCACTTTCGGGTTCTACTTCAAGATTCACTACGATTAAACAGCTCAAATCCATGTCTTACTAAGTTCAAGTGCTAATCGATCCAAATATCTACTAAAACATCCAATGTGCATACCCAACAATTCAAATCCTCAATTTGATACAAAAAGCCACATTTAAAATGTTCTTAATAAGTAGAAGAATGACCTGGGTTTTCTAATCTGAAGCTCGCATGAAGTTCAGAGTGTGATGCCGAAGCAATGCCGGCGCTGGCGGAGCTCCACGACGCCGATTGGAGCTGGCGGTGATGAAACTGATTTGAGCTCGGGGGAGGAGCTCAAGTTTTTGTTTTTTTTTCTTTTGCTTTTTTTTCTTTTATCGGTTTTCTGTTTTTTTTTTTGTTTTTTTTACAAATTAACTTACATCTCTAATTAAATGGGGTAAAATGGTGGTGGGTATAAGAGTCTTTTTACATTGGGGGAGAGGTATTAGATTAACCAAGCGTATAAGAGCTTTTGTTGTTTCAATTAGGTGCATCGGAGATGATTGACCATCTCCTCACAGTCCCAATTCTGTGATCTTCACAATAACAAGAACAAATTCGCCGGCGTCGTCTCTCCAATCACCGTCGTGCCCATCTTCGCTGCTGCCTTTTGTTGCAGCAGTGAGTCCTAAGTTTCGGGTATCTTCTCTAATTTTCTTTCTGTTTCATCGATCTGAGTTTTAAAATTCCTCTTCTTTTGTTGCATTCGTTTTCGTTTTTATGATCGGTGAACAATTTCACTTATAGGTTTCAATTCAATTCAATTACTCTTCAATTTCGGCTTATAGGTTTTTTTCGTTGATCGGTGAACAAAATTCACTTTTTTTGTTGTGCCACTTAATCATGGAAGATTCTGTAAAAAAATTAGCCTTTACTCAAGATCTGTTCGTTGATTGATGATGGTTGATCTGTTCGGTCTCCAATTTGATTGTCTGAGCTTAATTGTGGTAAATTGTTATGTTTTTTTTTTTAAGGTAGAGGAAAGTGTAAAAAGAACGAAAATGGACAATTTGGAAGATTTGAAAATTGTGGCAGAGCAATGGTGGAAACAAGGAATTGAATTTGTTCAACAAATACCACCGACTCAGCTTTATGCTGCTATTGGTGTTGTATTGTTAGCTACCATTTGGCTCTTATCTTGTAAGTAGTAGACACTCCACATTCTTCTTCTCATTGATCTTTGTAAGTATAGATTTTGGATATGTAACTTGAGGCACGTTATAAGCTTATTGGGTGTAAAGTTGCTTCAATGTTCTTGGTTAAAAATTGTTATTTCAATTTTTGATCTCTATGCAATATCTCTCTTTGATTTTACATAGATATTCTTTCTTTTTTTTTAGGGTGTTTTAATTTCTCAATTTTGCTGACTTCTGCAGTTCGTTTGTTCAGTCGTACAAAATCCAATATTGTACTCCTCTCTGGGTTAAGTGGAAGTGGCAAAACAGTGCTCTTCTATCAAGTGAGTATTTTGGGTTTAGGTTCCTTTTCCTCATTTCAAGAATGTTTTCGACTTTCCTACAAATGTATTATTGTTGTCGTAAAAGCTGCTGAAAGTGAATGTTGTGTTCTTGTTATAAGATGGTTTGATGTACATTTTATATTTGTGACAGCTACGAGATGGGTCTTCGCATCAGGGTGCTGTAACGTCCATGGAACCGAACGAAGGCACCTTTGTGCTTCACAATGAAAACATCAAGGTAAAGAAAGATCTTCACTTTGGTTTTGTTCAAGATTGTAATGTGATGTATGGAGTAAAACTACATTGCTGTGTGTTTAACAGAAAGGAAAAACAAAGCCTGTTCATCTTGTTGATGTTCCTGGGCACTCTCGGCTTAGATCTAAGCTAGAAGAATACTTGCCTCGGGCAGCCGCTATTGTGTTTGTGGTAGATGCACTGGAGTTTCTCCCAAATTGTCGGGCAGCTTCAGAGTAATTTAAAAACTGCATAAGATTCTTTGTTGAGTCATAAGCGATTCTTAGAGATAGAACACTTACACATGGTTTTGCACTTTTCCAGGTACCTTTACGACATTCTGACCAATGCGAGCGTTGTTAAGAATAAGATCCCGGTCCTGCTTTGCTGTAACAAAACAGATAAAGTAACTGCACACACCAAAGAGTTCATCCGCAAGCAGATCGAGAAAGAAATGTAAGATTGATTCTTACTTGGTTTCCCTAGTACATCCTCATTAATGGTCCTCTTGTTAATATTATTTCTTTTTTTTTTGTGCAGAGAAAAACTTAGAGTTTCGAGGAGCGCGATATCAACAGCTGATATCGCGAATGACTTCACTCTTGGGATTGAAGGAGAAGTATTTTCTTTTTCGCATTGCCATAACAAAGTCACGGTCGCTGAGGCATCTGGACTAACAGGAGAAATAGAGCAGGTACAACAGTTCATCAGAGAACACATTAAGCAATGAGAAATGTGTAAGCATATCAGAGAATACGGTTAAATGTCTTTTCAATTTTTTGTACATGAATTTACAATTTAAGAATTGAGATGATATTTGTTGGAGTATTTATGGATGTTGAAAATGTGTTTAGTGCATTAACTGGATGTTTTAGCGTTTCATCCAACTCACTACCTCAATATTCTCCATATGCGTTTCCCTCAATCATTTATAATTTTTGTTCTCTTTTTTTTTTCACATATTAAATCTTTAGGAATGTGTTATAAGTCATTAGTTTTGCCCAAAATCATTGAATAGAAATCGCAATTTGCAATCTATTATGCATTTAGATTGTGATAAAAAGAGCCCTTATAAATTAATCAAAAGGTAAACCTCTCGGGNGGACAGGATGATGGTAGGAACAATAAAGATGTGTCGGAAAAAGATAAAGATTGTTTATAATAAGATTAGTCAATAGGTGGCGAATGAAATGAAGACACTTGTGGCGGTTCTTTACTTGGTAGGTTCGGGAGCAACTTTATTTCGCCTTAAAGACTAAAGAGAATGAAGAAAAATTAAACACACGAAAACGACCAAGGAAAGATAGAAGACATCCGATGGGAACTCGGCCGTAAGTGGGCTGAGTTGAATCG
>OVAQ01002687.1:0-11481 GCA_900406345.1 Erysimum cheiri | reverse complement strand
TCTCACGTGTAAAGACACGCGGATCCTTCAGTCGCCCCGACTGTCCCAACTGTCCTGTCCGAANCGCAGTCTGTCCGAATAACCGTCGACCTTGGTCCGAAAAATCCGGACTCGACGTTTTGAGCTGATTTAGCTCGGCGGTTCAACCCAATTCCACCTAAGTACTTCACATTCGGATTCCCTTGGTCCTTCCTAACCTTTTTCCTTAGAAATTTCCGAACACGGTCATTACACTGACCCCCATAACTTTGATGAATTTTTTTTTTTAAGCTTATACAATTACTATTTGATGAACTATTTACCTAGAAATTTATAGTTTGACCCCTATGTCCACAGCACAAATCCTCCATTTGACCTACATCAAACTTTTTTAAAAATTAATGGTGTATTGTTTTTATTTTTTAAATACATAATTTTTAACGTGTATTCTATTTTTGTATCATTTTCATTTTTTTCGTTGTAATTATATATATATTGTATAGTTATACAAAAAATAGGTATATCATGTTTTAAAAAGAACTATAGTTTTTTTTTTTGTGCAGAAAAAAGAACTATATAGACCTATAGTTAACTTACCGGATTTATAAAAACACTAATATTATTCATTTTTAAATCATTTTTATTTCACTTAAAAATTATTGTTATATTTTTGTATTAATGTGACCCCGGTAAAAAGTAATTATGGCTCCGCCACTGAGCGTTATATATAGAAAATAAAAATTATACTATAATTTTAAAATTGTTATGAGCCACACAAAATTAATACATGCATAAATTTTATATAATTTAACCAAAAATAAAAATCATGTGTTTCAAAGTCAAAATTTTATAACTATGTTTACTCTTAATTTTTTTCAAACTTCATAGAAACAACCGTCTCAAACTCATTATTATCACGAGAATATTATTAGAGTCAAGTTTCAGAAATATTTATTCAATGCAATTAATCAAATTAATCACTTCCAAATCTCACATATGATATCATTGTAGATGAAAGGATTAAAAAAATATATATATAGAAGATACTGTAAGTTTCGTATACATTATATAATACATATGCATTCTTCTATATAAAGCGAACACAAGTTGTCAGCTGCTCAGAACATTTGGGCATCGTCACTCGAAAAAGTGCAATGTTTCAAGCTACTGGCATGACGACTCCGACTATGCATGTGATGTTTCCATGTTCGTGGAGGCAGCCGGTTATCCTGCCTCTCCGGAGCGCAAAAACCTCCAAGCCTCTGGCATGTCTCGAACAGAAAGGAGAAAAAGGGTACACATAACATCCCTCTAATTTCAATTCATAAGAGCTCAGTGATAAAATATGTTATATACGTTTTTTCATACTAACCGAAACCTACACTCATTCTCGAGGTCTATTGATAGTCGGATGGGTATACATGCCGCTTAAGAGCCATTTGATATATATATACATATATACTTTTTTTGTTCGAACATATATATATATGTTTCTTTTGTAGCTTTTACATATTACTGAAAAATTTATTCAAAAAAAGAAAAGAAGTTAACTTAAACAATTAATTTATATATAAATGTGGCCTTTAAATTATTAAAATTTTAAGTGGCGTAGGGATTAGGGAAAATGCCATTCTGAACACACGGCTCTACTTAACATGTCTATAGTGGCCAAGAGGTAGTGATCGAATATTTCTGATTCATAATAGTATTGACATTTTCATATGGCAGAATGCGTGAGTTCCATGAGATTGAACTTAAAGTCCGCGATTATGAATTGGATCAGTTTGGTGTTGTGAACAATGCTGTTTACGCAAACTACTGCCAACACGGTTAGTTAAATTCGGTTGTATATTTTGCTGCTTTAGATTATTATAAACCCTCGTTTAGAGTCAGAGACAGTTGCTACGTAGTTTGTTCTTACCGAATATGTATTGCTTGTTCAACTTGTTTTCATACTAAGGTCGGCACGAGTTTATGGAAAGTATTGGTAACAGTTGTGATGAAGTATCCCGTTCTGGTGAAGCCTTGGCAATTTCTGAGTTGACAATAAAATTTCTTGCACCTTTACGTGTAATTTTGAACCCTCGTCTCTTATATCTTTTCTTTTCCCATTTTTTAAAATATTTGTTACATTTTATAATATCAATGTTTTGTCTATCTCAATTATTTCTTTGAGCAGAGTGGATGCAAATTTATCGTGAAATCGAGGATAACAGGTGTATCTGTTGCGCGCGTTTACTTTGAACAGTTCATCTTTAAACTTCCAAATCAAGAGGTTAATTTTTTTTGGCTCTCATCAAGCATTTGTATGACTTTTAATTGTGATCTAAATCGGATTCTCTTTTGGTATATAATTAACAATGCAGCCTATTGTGGAGGCAAAAGGAACGGGTGTGTGGCTTGACAACAACTACCGTCCTGCTCGTATCCCATCTTATATACGCTCTAATTTCATTCACTTCCAACGTGAAGACGATGTCGTTTGACTCTTCACGCATTCTTGTGTTTTGATACATGTTGTGTTGAAACACATATATAAACCTGTTTCGTTATATTATCTAATATTTATCAATGTATCTATATTCCCATTATGTTTATCGTGTGATCTATTAATCTTAAGGTTCTATATTATGAAAATACCAGAAATTTAACTTGAGAATAAGGTAGGATAAATAATAATCTATTCTATTCTATAACAATAAGTACGTCGCATCATAACTGTATTTAGTTTTTAATTTTCCTATTGTTGTTGGCATTACTTTTAGTTTTTTACCAGACAAATTCGAAAATAAAAACAAAAGTTTTAGTTAGTTAATATTGCTGACCAGAAAAAAATATTTTACAATTAAATAATTTCGATCTTAACCTTCTAAGTTATACTTTTTTCTTCCATTCTTTTAAGAGTTCGACCGTGGTGCATTATACCCACACGAATATAGTTAAAAACTTAAAATTAATGAGTCAATATGAATCATAAAATGAAGAACAACCAAGTCCCATTTATGGTAAGTACGGGGCCGTTTCGTGGGCCATTGAGCAGAGATGACATTTATGCTTCTTCTCCTTGTACAGAGGGGCGGATGAGATTAAAGTCCCATTTATGGAGACGATAAGAGAGTAGTTCACACGGGTCCCAATCCTCTCCACAACAAACTTTACGCGTTGCTATTATTATCACCCACCTACGAGGTCTACAAGCAAAACGCAAGACGCAGAGAATAGAAACAATTATATTTTAGCTCTTAGCTTTTATAGTTTGTCATAGATTTTGTTAAGTTTGAATTCAATTTTTTTTTTTTTTTTTTTTCATGGAGCATAGAAACAATTATATTTTAGCTTTTAGGGTAGGATTTGGTTCGGCTATATTGAACTCTTGTAATGTTAGTATTAAGAATTTAAAGATTATACACCAGTTTTGCCTAAAAACTAAAGGAGATTAAATTATCTTAATACTTCATATATAACTAAAAGAGAAATTTGTGAATTGGTAAGTGTTGCAACGGTTACAATGTTGTTGTGTCTAATATCACATAAAGATTGTGTTGTGTCTCTCTTCTGGTGTGTAATGTTTCAAGAAATGGGATGGTATGGTTATGGACATATTTAATATAAATATTTAAGGGGTGTCAGGTGACCCCTCTAAAAATCTATCAAACGCTGAGGCAATGAGTGATTGGTTGCTTTCAAGCCGTCGTATATAGATCCTCTGGCCCATGAGTCATCACTCCTCAACCTGTATGGTTGCTTTCAACCCTAATAAGTGAGGATAATCATATCCATCTACAAGCATAATTAAGATCACCAAGTTGGCAAGTTCCAATTTCCAGCTAATCATATTCATCACGTCAATTTCCAGCTAATCATATTCATCACGTTCTCACGACCATCACGTCCTTCACCATTCTCTACTCAGGCAAGTTCGTTAACCGGGTGTTCCCAATGCCACTAGTTTGCCACGCAACACATCAAGACTTATCCAATCACAAAAAGCATTCATATATGCCAATTCTCTAAGTCATATTCAATCATTGCTCAGTACAATTATATAGTTTTCAGAATACTATTTTTTTCAAAAGAAAATGATAACTTTATTAGTGAACTTTTTCAAAAGATAATGATATATAGCTCATATATAGCTGTGGTCCGGTGGTTGAAAACCTTGGATTGTGTGAACAACATTATTCTGGAATTCTGAGTCTTCATAAAAACAAAAATACATCCCTGTGGAAAATTTGAGATTGGGCCAAAAATCAAAGCAGCTTACCTACTAGTCCAATAACAGGCGATTCACGACATTATTCGAAAAACATTTCAAAATCGGCATATATAGAATGTGGTGGTCATTCGGAGAGAAAGAAAAATACACTATGTAGCAGTGCGTTTCTACCGAAACTGACCTAATCAACCAATAAAATATATATATATATATATTAAATTAGGACATGCGTAATACAAAATTTATAACCCGTATAAGAAAAAAAAAATTAAGATCCATGCACACAGAGTTATAACTAAAATTTTATAATCCGTATAAAAAAAACAAATTTAGATATTCTGTTAAATATTTATAAATTATTTTTAATTTTATTTTTTCTTTGTTTATTAATTATTTTAATATATTTTAATTATATAGTTTTTTTTATTATCAATCATGTTTCAAAATTTTAAATATTCATTCGGTAAAATCAATCTTTACGCATCAACCTCCTAAACATTGACAAAATAATTTATAACTTATTAAAACGTGTAAAACGTGTAGAAGCATACGAAAATATCACATTTAGATCAAAACATCTATTATAACACAATAGTCATATCAAACATCTCTAAATCCTTTCATCCACAAAAATATTAGTACACTAACCCTAAATAATCACATCAAAAGTAAAAAATATTATAAATTAGAAAGAAATTCACCTATTCATCCAATAAAATAAATCATTGGGTATCCACCTACTAAACGTTAACAAAATAGTTCGACACCAATTATTGAAACATATAAACCAATACCAAAAGAATTAAGTTTTGATCAAAACTTACATTATCATACGATGATAACTTCAAGACCAATCAGTTGAAACATCACTGAAATCTTCAAGCATAGATACATATGGTTTGTTCAACATCCTCCAAATTTACAACCATATTAAAAAAACGTAATTATAATTTCTATAAAATCATAGTAACAGTTATAAAACTCAATAAATCCATATGAGCTGATATGAAAGCCTATCAAGGTATATAGTAGGGGTGAAACTTTTAGGTTTTTTCTTTTTTCATTAATTCATATATTTACCCGTAATTATCGATAGAGTTTTTTTAAAAAATTCACTTTTCATGAAGTAGGAAAAATTCATCCCTATGAGCTTTCTTTACATTATCTTTTTATATTTTAAAATTTATTTTATTTATAATTTTCTTAACATTATATTTTATATTTTCATATTTATTTAAATTTTAATATATTCTCATAATTATCTTTTTACATATCGTTCATAACTCTTGATTTCACCGTTGGATTTCCTTCAAACCACTTGGAGATTAAAGCTAACTCCCTTAGCTATCTTGTGTCAAAATCGGAGAAAGATCTAACGGTGGAAAAGTATTCGTCTGAGGCCATACTTCTGACGGGACTGCTGGACTCTGCATCTTAATTTAAGTGTATATTTGCATCCAAAATGATTCAAAACTCTTTCTTTTGCTTCAAGCACTCAATATACATGCATAAACACGAAGTAAAGCAAAAAAGACCTAAAACCTATCTAATACTTGTTAGAAGACTTAATATACAAACCTAAATCTTAGATAGAAAGCAATAAATATGGGACTCATCACCTAAGAAGAAAACTAAAGTTTGAGATATGAGATCTCTTGCTTACAAAACTAAGAAAAGTTGTGGAATGAATTGTGTCTGATTACAAGGTTGAGCCCTCCCTTTTATAGGAGAAGGGAAAAGCCTTAAATGGAAAAACTTGGAGAGTCGGCAAAGGCGGACTGATCGATCCGTGGGCTGGACCGATCGGTCCTCACGTCTTTTTTCGTCTTGGGCCAAACTCTTGATTGGACCGACTGATCCATACGCTTGGTCGCTCGGTTCTGACATCTTCTCAATCATGGGCCGCAAATCTTCATTTCTTCATATTTGGCCCACTTTCATGCCTAGATGATCCAAAATCTCTTCTTTTCCGATAGACGCTCTTCACACCTGTAAATCCACTAAGTAAAGCATATAGTCCTAAAATTGATCTAATATAAGTTAGTTGACTCAAGATACAATCCTAAAATAAAGACTAAAAACGATAAAAATAGGACACACCAATTCCCCCGGACTTGAATCTTTGCTTGTTCTCAAGCAAGAACAATCAGAAATACGAATCTTAAAGGGAAAGGTTTTGAAAAAAACAGGAACTTACAACTTCTCGAGAATCTCCGTACATCTTCCGTAAATCCATGACTCAAAGGATTGAGTTTACTACATGTACTAATCATGAACTTAGCAACTCTCCATACTAGTGTCCCGAGATCCCAAGGAAGCTCCAAAATCTCTATTGTTGACTCCCTACATTCATTCTTTACAAGCATGCGGTCTCAACGAGGGAGTATCGATCAAAGATCGCGTAAACGCTTTCCTTCCTCTAGCTCCCAAGACATTCTTCTTATGGTTCCTTTCCTCTTTTTCCCTTTTACTTTATTGAGATCGATTTCTCCCTTCTTTAGGGTATCATTCTATTTTTTTTTCTCAATCGATCTCTTTCCTCTTTTTCTTTTTAGCCCGGGGTTGGTTTTCATGAGTCTGACGTATGCAAGGGGGTAACCATGCATCCCTCAGCCCACTTCTTTGTTTACCACATCCCTTTTCTTTTCTTTTCTTTTTCTTTTTCTTATTCCGGAGAAGAGAGAAGAAAGCCATACTTTTTTGAAGTTATGTGCGTCTTGGAAGGCTTGAGTCAGAGGTCGCGTTAGATGTATACCAAGCCCCAAATTGAGAAGATTTAGTCCAAATTAACGTCTTGTCATGGATGGAGTCAACACCGGGTCAATCGGATTTCTAAGAGATTGGGACTTCTGGTGAGTTGTTCGGCTAGTGGCATTCCAATATTCAGCTCTTCAAAAAGATAGTCATGACGGATAGCGGAAGATGTTAGTACGAACACACGATTCACAAAAGATGAGAACTTCAAGAAACGGACATCCTAGGTAAATTTCTAAAAAAGTTCAATCACACGACCCCTTGAGGCTTCTATTACGATTTCTTAAGGGTCCTACAACCGACGAGCAACTCCGAACGTACGAAGGAGTAGTACATGGCACATACGAAGATACGTGTCGTGCTCGCGGATTGTTAGAAGAATGATCAAGAAGTTCTTATTTAGTTGGTGAGAAGAATGATCAAGAAGTTATTATTTAGTAGGGTATTATTGGTGTTTTTATTCAATGTCATAAACTTTTTTGATATTTTTATTTTTAAATATACTTTGTCGTGTACCACCAGAAACTCTTGTTCGCTTAAGAGCCGTATCGAAACAATGGAACGCTCTCTTGGACGACAAGCCGTTCATCAAGAACCACAAGATAACGTTTCGATTCATCTTAACAACCAAATCCATGATTTATTCAGTAAGCATCCAAAGATAGAGGTGTGTGAGTTAACCATAAATATTCCTGGTTCAGATTCTCATATACCTACAAACTTGGTTGATTGCGATAAGTTATTGCTATGTGGCATGGAGAATGGAGTTGCGGTTTGGAATCTATGCTTGAGACAGAGTAGATGGATCTAGCATGATTTAAACAATAATATGATGTCTCATGGCATAGGATACAACAATAAGGGGAGTTACAAGATCGTTTCTCTTTGTCGTCGGAAGAATACCACCAAGTCCTTGTGGATAGTCCATGACTTTGCCTCCAATGCATGGACAGACTTCGGGTTAGAATCTGGTAGTGGTTAAGGAAGAGGAAGAAGTAGCGGTGTATTACACAACACAAGTTGTGTAACTTTAAATGGAAATTTGTATTGGGTTTCTTATAGTGACAAGACTGATCCCATGTTCAAACTCTATAAATTCAATACTTCGAGCAAAAAATTCTTCATATTTTGTGGTCTACCATGTGGAAGGACGGACTACCATGCATAAGGATGCTCTTGTCCTCAGGGCTACAGAAAGAATGTTGGTTGTCTGCGTTACTTGTTACACACAAGACCAGACCTGAGTTTTTGTGTTGGTATACTTAGCAGGTACATGCAAATTCCAAGAGAGTCCAATGGAGTTGCAATGAAGCATTGCTTAAGATATCTTAAGGGAACTACATCACTCGGTTTAAGTTTTGGAAGAGTGAGTCTACCAAGACTCATAGGTTACAGTGATAGCAGCCATAACATCGATCCAAATGATGGAAAGTCTAGTGCTGGACATATTTTCTACCTCGGACAGAGCCCAATAACTTGGAGTTCACACAAGCAAGATGTTGTTGCACTGCTTCGTGTGAGGCAGAGTTTATGGCCTGTACAGAAGCAGCGAAACAGGCGATTTGGCTGCAAGAGTTACTAAGTGAGATCACTGGAGAACCATGTAAGAAGGTGACAATACGCATTGACAATCAGTCCGCAATCGCTTTGACAAATAATTCGGTGTTTCATGGAAGAAGTAAACACATACATCGAATGTACCATTTTATTAGAGTGTGTGTAGAGAATGGTCAAATAGAGGTTGAGCATGTTCCTGGAAATGAGCAAAAAGCGGACATACTAACAAAAGCACTTGGAAGGATTAAGTTCAAAGAGATGAGAGATCTCATTGGTGTTCAACATTGCAAGAAGGAAGTGTTCAAGCTTAAAGGGGAGAATGTTGGATTAAGCTTGAAGAGATAAGCTCAAATATTGGTTTAGGAGTTATCTAGAAGTTTGGTGTTTTCTATTAGGATTTTGTTTTGTGTTTTCATATAAATAAGCTTGTCGAGATATGACAAAGCTTAGAGTTGTTTTGAGAGATTGAGATTGTGGTTGAGAGCTTAAGTTTTGAGAGAGTTTCTTAAGCTAAGTTTAATAAAGAGAGGAATACTTTATTAAGTCGTTGTGTTCTTAATCTAAACAACTTGACATCACCTATTTCTTGTTGACTTTTAAGATTTCATTTCTGGCTCGGCTTGCCATACTTTAGTCTTTGTGTAGGTTAACGTCATATTTAGTGCTGTATAGACTGGTTTTCATGACCTTTTAATTAGCATTATTGTCACTAATTTGTCTGTTCCCGTCTTAGCGTTGCTTTCTTGGGTTTGAACTTTTCAAACTCTAGAAGATATGATAAATTTTTGTATCTTGAAACACTCCTTTTAACACCCAAAAATACGCCCTAAGATGCAAGTTGCTAGAGGAGCTGAGCAATATCGTGGTATAGGGCGGGTGTGACAACTGACAAGGCGACCGAGTTTTAGAAAATGAGTTGAAAGTAGTATAGAGTAATAGAGAATAAAATAAAATAAAAGGTTCAAAGAAATGAGAAAGTATAAATATTCTAGGCTATAACTCACCTAATATCTTATTATATAAAGTTGGGTTTTCGAAGTTACCAACTCAAGAGATCGCGATACGTGTCATATTTATCGGTTACAGATTTTGACACGTTCAAACAAATATTTGTTGTCAAAAAAATATTTGTTTTTAATCTGAAGACAGGTCAACCTGCCGACCATGACGCGGACGAGAAGTCGGACCGACCGGTCCACACTTAGGACCGATCGGTCCCCTCAAGATCAGTTTTGGAAAGTTTCCAAATTGCTCCAAACCGACCTAAACCTCCCTAAACCTAATTCCTATTGTTATATAAACCCTATGCTCGACTTTTAGAGCAGCCAGAGACCTATTCTATAAGCTATGTACTTCGTTTTATATTTTGAGAACTCTTGAGAGAAGATTTTTTCTTCTCTTTATTGCAATTCAATTATGTTTTCTTCATCTTTGATTTGCTTGTTCTCTATGCTTGAGTAGTCTCTCCATTGGGTCTAGGGTTTCTGAAGGGATGTTGTGAATGAATCGTTTAGGTTGTTAGTTTGGGAATCTATCTTCTTGTTCTTTGCAAAAAGTCGTGCAAAAACATAATTCATAGGTCACCTAACCAATAAGCACTTATATATTACCATAAACATGTAAACTATATCATAAGAATTTTACCGAGGCATCACCTCCCTTGTTTCCAGTTGATGAGTCCATACTGTCCACAATTAGCTTATCAAATGGCCATGCTATCTTGGTTCCCATAGTCTGGCCAAGGTTGTTGACAGTTGATGTAGGCCTCCATAGAGATGCATTTTTATCTGATACAAAGGTCACAAGTACAGCTGACCCATTAATTAGGACCAATAGGCATACGGCCAATCTTGTAACTTGGTTCAACAGAGCATGGTTTTCACAAGCGCGTGATAGATCTCTTCAGCTCCCCTGATGTGGTTAAGCAAATCACTTCCATCACAATTGAACCTGGTGTTGAGGTTGAGGTCACTATTGCTGACTCTTAGATAATTATTACATGTTTGCAAAATCCTTTCGGGAAAGGAAAAACATTTGTCTTTCCATCGGTTTTCGTCCCTTTCTGTTTCTGGTTAGTGCAACCTTAGCCTTAGTTCTTTGGTTTTCATTGTTCTGAGGTGGTTTTGTCTATCATTCTTTTTTTAATATCTATTAAGAGACTTAGTCATTGCATGTTCTTGATTTCGTGCATAATTTTAAATTGTGACACTAAAGATTATCTTCAATATGGTAAAAAGACAGTGGAACCAAGATTGTTTTGGACGCAAGATTTTAACTTATTAGATATAGAGAAAAAAAAAAAAAAAATCGAGAAAGTCAAAGACTTGGTTGCAATAACTAATGAAAGTATGAAACACAAAGTATAATTGTCATGTCCATCGTAGGAACACAACTTTATTTGAAGACTAGAGATTTTGGATAGATCGTTATGAACTTATGATCAATCACGCTTGAAATAAGGCTTAAGATAACGAACAAATATAGAGTTAACTATGTAGTCAGCAATTTCGGGACACATACTTTTCAATAAAATCAACCATTTCAAACCAGATGGCTCTTCTATGTATGTCTCTCCTCTGCAAATACCTCTGAAGATTGCTTTTGCGCATTTACTCACTGATTCCGATAGAACAAAATCTGAACCATACTATATTTTTCAATAAAGCAAACAAAAGAACACATAATTAAATTAGTGTCATATGTATAATTGTATATGGTATAAATTCATGTACAAGTGTTATTACTTACCTTTTCTTTACAGAGGGGAGTGGTCATATCTGTTGATATAGGTCCGGGGAGAACAATTGTTATTTTGATATCCGGATTGAGCTCAATTCTCAATGTGTCAAAGAATCTTACCAAGGCTGCTTTGCTTGCCTACGAAAATAACCAAAGTAACATCAATATATTATGTAATCGTTGAGGGCCCTGTTTGTGTCCTTATCTGGATAAAATTTCTAAACGCAGCATCTGAG
>OVAQ01002686.1:0-11910 GCA_900406345.1 Erysimum cheiri | reverse complement strand
CTTATGCGGCAAGAACAGAGACTACAGAGTAAACAAGAAATCATCCATAAACATCATGATTCTAGATTGAAATGAGAATCAAGAGTATCAAACTTCTGAAACTTTGATCCGAAGCGTCGTAGNTAAGTTAACGAAGAAGAGATGTAATCTAGTGAAAATAATACATGAATCTTTAGCGATAGATAAATCAAATTTTTAGGGTTTTCAATCCCAAAAAAACCTTATGCGGCAAGAACAGAGACTACAGAGTAAACAAGAAATCATCCATAAACATCATGATTCTAGATTGAAATGAGAATCAAGAGTATCAAACTTCTGAAACTTTGATCCGAAGCGTCGTAGAAGTAACGAAGTGGTCAACAAGAACTACGATGATGTAGGGACGAAGAAATTGATCATATTGAATGACCTAAAAAACAAAAACGTTCTTTTGTTTACAAAATTTATGCGTCAAGTAAAAATCCAATTGAGAGTGAGAGAGAGAAGAAGAGTTCTAACCTTGAAATAGAGAGTATGATCCTATGAACATTCACGTTCACAATTAGAGAAAGAGACTACTGAATTTTGAAAATCTGGAAAAAGGAAAAACTTGGAGAATGCGTGTTATTATTATAGAGAATGTGAACGGTGTTGGTATTAGCTAGCCGTTGGAGCGTCTAATGATCATCACGTGATTTTTTATTTTAAACGCTAATTTTTTTTACCGTTGAAATTTTAGAACGTTCCGATTTCTTTACCGTTGTTGATTACTTGGTTTGACTTCAGGATTAACCCTTGTTTTAACGAGATTATAAGACAAGTTGTTTGGCTATGACTATGAGGTCGGTATCATCTCTACAGCTTCCACATCTGAAAGATGCAAAACGACAGCGGTTTTATTAATGGGTCAAAAGAAAAAACTAAACATGTAGGCCTTTTAATGATAAAGCCCAAACCTCAAACGTTGTCGTACAGTGCTCCACCGCCAACAAAAGCAGAGCAGAGGTGACGTAACTACGAACGGAGAAGGTGGAGCTGCACAATCCTTTTGCAGCCCTTCTTCATATGTTGGATACAACAAGATGATGACACCTGTCCAGTTACATTAGGGTTATCAAGTCTTTATCTTCTATGTATATAAATCAATTTTTAGTCATCTTGTAAATCTCAAGAGAGAAAAGGAATGAATTGAAAAGAAAGCATTAACCTTTAATGATTTTCAGTAGGCTGGTAGGGAAAATTTTCTATAATCATACACGTGACATGATTAGGATGACATGAGAAACTAGATCAACTGTTATAAGAAGCAATATGGATTCACAGAAGAAGAAGCCTTTAAAAAGTTTTTGAAGACAGTTAGATTCACTGAAGAACTATACCGACAACGCAACAGGCAGGAGCTATTGCATTGCAAAAGACTGATGATTCTACAAAACTCCAAGTCTGTCGTATACTAAAATAAAAATCTACAAGAATATGCTCGAGAATGCAAAAGCAGCAAGACTGTTTCGACCACCAAGACAAATTAAATTAGTTAGGACGCAAAACTTAAAAACACCAACATCAAAAACCTTCTCAAAACTANAAAATCTACAAGAATATGCTCGAGAATGCAAAAGCAGCAAGATTGTTTCGACCACCAAGACAAATTAAATTAGTTAGGACGCAAAACTTAAAAACACCAACATCAAAAACCTTCTCAAAACTATCGAGAAAACTTGACGATTGTACACATTTTTCAGAAGTAAAATCAATGTCTTTAACACATTGGAAGTAAACCAAAAACCAAGTCTGAGATCACAACAGATTCTCTAAGTTTCAGTTCATCTCTTAACCCTCAATCATGGGAAACTCAAAGACGACATCTTTCCCAGTCAACTTTTTGTAAACCGCAGTGAAAGCCTCAAGCTTGTACTCTGTGTTGTTCCTTTCCTTTGGCTCCAAGAAGACCTTCAAAACACACAAATTGCGGTTTATCAAATTAACAGAAAGATAACAACATCTTCCAGGATGTTAATAACCTTTGTATTTTTGTTTTACTCACCTTCATGACTTTGGTGCCGTCAAGTCTGTACCTGGTTCGCTTCCCAACAATCTCTGCGGGTAAGACAACATCATCAAGAATGGCTTCATGGACTGAGGTCAGAGTACGGTTGCGTGGTCTCTTTGCAGCTGAACCCTTCTTAGGTGGCCTCACAATCCTCCTTGTAGCAATGAGGATCACATCCTAAGCATTGGAAAAAGAGAAGATATTAATTATCAAGAAGGTAACCGGTTCCACAGTGACTCTAAAACTACAATGGTAAATCTGCTAAACCCAGTAACTGAAACATAGAAAGATTCTATTTTGAAAATATAACTCCATACCTAAGACAACATAGAGCTACATCAATCAATCATACAACCAAACCATGAAAAATTAAGGATTTAAAAAAATACCTTTCCACTGAACTTCTTTTCAAGTTCACGAACAAGCCTAACATGGATTTTCCGGTAAGCCTTCCTCAATCTGTAAGGAACATTGATAACAATTGCCTTGCGTCCTCCAGATATATCAACTTGACTACAAAAAGAAAAGATAAAAAATTCCCCGTTATTTTCTATTCCTTATGGTAACAACACAATGGAGACATAAACAAGAAAAATTCACTCACATGGCCGAGTTGACATATAAATCCTTCAACTCACTTTTCAATTCTTGGTTGGTGTTCTCCAAATCAAAGAAAGCCTAAGAAAACAAAAACAGAGATATAAAAAACTATCAGAAACTCTAAAAACTTTCACTTAAATCAAATTATACAAGTATAAAGATCAAACCTGAGCAACTTGCTCATCCAATTCAGAAAGTTCCACACCCTCATCCTTGTGAATCTTATGCTGTGCCGAAAACATCTCTTCTCTCAAAATTGCAACCTCCCAAAACCTTAATTATAACTCTGATAAACAAAAACATTTCAGTAATCAACAAAAATACACTTTTTAAGTCTCAACATAGAGAACACACTTAATAATAATCTAGCAATTGATCACAAACACCATTTCCAAATAAGCACGATATCGAACAAGAAAGGGACTTTAATTTACCACCAAAACATGGGAAATTCATCGTATATAATGTTCTATGTCACTCATATTACCGATCAATGCAACACTTAATCATAAAATTGACGGCGAAATTCAACAAATCGAGAGCAAACAAACAAATCCATACTGGATTTTTCAGGAAACAAAGATCCAAGAGAAAAATTACAAAACTTTCGTCCGAACGAAACGAACCTGAGGCAGAAGCCAATGGACACTGAAGCTAATCCGCAGAAAAAAAACCCTAGAGCTCGAGGAG
Source organism: Erysimum cheiri (assembly GCA_900406345.1). Lineage (NCBI taxonomy): Eukaryota > Viridiplantae > Streptophyta > Magnoliopsida > Brassicales > Brassicaceae > Erysimum > Erysimum cheiri. The sequence goes on along the minus strand of OVAQ01002686.1, from coordinate 8,591 downwards.
GAGGGTAAAGAGAGCTTATAAAGGATAATCTAACGGTCACAAATTGCCACAAACACGTGTACGTTTTGGATTGTAAGTAAGTGAAAGCAGTTTGATCAAATCTGAGCCGTTCAATGTAACTGACGTGGCGTAAGTATAATAAAGCCACGTATTGCTGACGTGGTACTGGACGTATCTTATCATTACCGGGATTAGAGAGAGAAACGAAGACGACGACACCGGAGATCCTTGCCGTCTCACTTTCTCCGCATCTCTTGTGTTACACTTTGTCGATAAACCCCAAATCACGGCAGAATCTGCGGACAAGAGCTCAAAACCCTAAATTTGATTGAGAATTGGAGAAAACAAAGTAGTGGGAGAACATTTTAAAGTTTGAAGTTAGTTAATTTCTAGGTGGGTTCGTTGAGATATAACATCTACTTCTCTCTAATCTGATCAGAAAATGTTCACAAATTAGTCAGATTCACTTCTTCTTCTTTCATTTCTTCTCTTGGTTTTAGCTAGTTAATCGCTGTGTTGGAAATTTCCAATAAAGCTTAGATTTTTATCAAGGAAGGATCAGAACAAACTTAGTCGAAGAGGGTCAATTTTGGTCGCAAAAATCCCTAATTGTTTGGAAATGAATTTCTCAGGTGAGGAACTTTTAAGTATGTCGAGCAGAACTCGGGATGTTCTAGAAGGTCTGGTGAAAGATAGTTCACTTAAATGGTTGCTTGGGAAGCAAAGTTCTTTCGATAAAGAAATCGAGGAGATTGAGAATTCTCCATCTGCTGGAGCCAATTGGATACCTGAGCTTTCTCCAGTAGCAAATGTGGTTATTCGCAGATGTTCAAAGTAAGAATCACTCATCATCTTTTGTTACTTTTCAGTCCATACAATTGAATTGGTGTTAAAGATTTTAGTCTTAATCAAGATAAGCTTAGCTTTTGCTATGTTAATGGGATCATTCTTTTGTTGTGGATGTTGATTTTGGAAAACAAAAATTGAGCTTTTGAATTCTATATAGTAATGGGAAACTTTTGATGCAGGATACTTGGTGTTTCAGTAAGCGAGCTACAGGATAGTTTTAGACAAGAGGCGTCTGAATCTCTGAAGCAGCCTTCAATGTTTCCAAGAAACTTTCTAGAGTACTGCTGTTTCAGGGCACTTGCACTCTCTGTGGGAGTAAGTGGTCATCTAAGCGATAAAAAGTTTCGGCGTTTAACTTTTGACATGATGGTTGCTTGGCAGGTCCCTTCTGCTGCTAGCCAGACATTACTCAGTGTAAGCACTTTGTTTTCTGTATTGGGATCCATTGGGCAAGACCTGATCCTTTTTTATATTTTAAACATGGAAGAAGGTTGATGAAGATCCAACTGTTGGTTTAGAAGCCTTCTCACGAATTGCTCCAGCAGTTCCGATAATAGCTGATGTGATCATATGTGAAAATTTGTTTGGGATACTGACTTCTGCCTCAAACAGTGTTCGGCTTCATTTCTATGTTTATGACAAGTATTTGTATGGACTTGAAAGGTAAATATAAGCTTCCATCCTTAGAAACATTCTTCAGAAAAACTACTTGAACTCTGAATTCGAGATCACTTTCTAGAGCAATAAAGAAGATGAAGAGCCAGTCTGAGTCATCTCTTCTTTCTGGTGTTCGGTCAAGAGGAGAAAAGATTCTTGAGATGGACGGGACAGTTACCACCCAACCAGTCCTTGAACACATTGGAATGTCTGCGTGGCCAGGTATATTTCTCTGCGCAAACAAGGTGTGGAAATTTGGTGAATTCCTCTCTATTTGGTTGATTGAATTGAATATTGTTAAATGCAGGTCGTTTGATTCTGACTGATCATTCACTCTATTTTGAGGCTTTGAAGGTCGTGTCTTTCGACACACCAAAGCGTTATAGCCTATCTGAAGATCTGAAACAAGTCATTAAACCCGAGTTAACAGGTCCTTGGGGAACTCGGCTTTTCGATAAGGCTGTCTCTTACAAGTCTATTTCCCTGTAAGGAATGATCTATTACATCAATTAAATACAGCTTCACTTTCTATCCACGTCTTCTCCGGTTGATTTGGTTGCATAAATGGCTCTCATTTTCTAGACCAGAACCAGTAGTAATCGAGTTCCCCGAGCTCAAGGGCCACACACGAAGAGATTACTGGCTCGCGATAATCCAAGAAGTGTTATACGTTCACAGATACATTAAGAAGTACAAGATCATCACCGGTGTGGCAAAAGATGAAGCTATCTCAAAAGCTGTGCTCGGCATTTTACGCGTGCAAGCCATTCAAGAACTCGGTTTAACAGCCCCTGTACGATACGAAAATCTTCTCCCGTTCAATCTCTGCGATCAGCTTCCTGGTGGAGATCGTATCCTGGAGACACTTGCAGAGATGTCGAGTTCTAGAGTGCTTGACCGGACAAACAAAGCCAAAGAAGGTAACATTAGTTATATATTATGCAAACTGTGTTTTCCTTGTCTTACAGAATTCTGTGTTGATAAGACTTCTTTTTACAGGGACATTGCACTCCTCGGCCTCGGATATGGTTTCACAATTGGGTTTGGTGTTTGGAGCAACAAGTCCAAAGAATAGTGCTAGCCTTGTGGTTGGTGAGGTGGTGGTTGGAGATGTAAATCCATTGGAGAAAGCGGTTAAGCAATCAAGAAAGAACTACGAGAAAGTGGTTCTTGCGCAAGAGACGGTTAATGGAGTTAAAGTTGATGGGATTGACACCAATGTAGCAGTCATGAAGGTAAAATAAAAAACACAACAACTCTAGCATTTCATGCAATAGATTTTTTAGACTGGGTTTATTTTTTTAGGAACTGCTGCTTCCGGTAATGGAAATGGGGAACTGGCTTTTGTCGTTAGCATATTGGGACGATCCATTGAAGTCTTTTGTTTTCTGTCTCTTCTCCACATACATTATTTACAGGTAACATATACTTTTAGAAAATTATGCGTTTTGTTTGTTTGTTACAATTCTCTGAAACTTATGCGTTTTTTTGTTTTGTTTAGGGGATGGATTGGCTATGTTTTCGCAATTGCATCTCTCTTTATTGCGGGTTTCATGGTTCTCACTAGATATTTCAGCAACAAAGAGAAAGTAATGATCGAGCTGAAAGTTATCGCGCCTCCTCCTATGAACACAATGGAACAGCTTTTAGCAGTCCAAAACGCGATTTCGCAGCTCGAACAGTTAATCCAAGACGCAAACATCGTCCTCCTCAAGTTCCGAGCTTTATTACTCTCTCTTTTCCCACAGGTCAGTCTTTCTCTCATTCCTCCCTTTTTGCACTCTTTTAGCATTTTACTAATTTTAATTGAAAACAAAAAACAGGCAAGCGAGAAGTTTGCGGTTGCGATTGTGATCGCTGCCACGATGATGGTATTGGTTTCCTGGAACAATTTGATTCTGTTGGTGTTTCTTGAACTGTTCACGAGATACTCGCCGCCGCGTAGAGCAAGCACGGAGAGGCTTATGCGACGGCTTAAAGAGTGGTGGTTTAGCATTCCAGCTGCTCCTGTGGTTCTTGAACAGAACAAAGATGATAATAAGAAAACCAAGTAGTCATCCCCACGAAAGACCGAATAAACAGAGTAATGTGTAAACTGTAACTACGTATGTTTGTATATATACATTTACATGTAACATGTATGTACATTATAAAGTAGTAGAAAAGTGTTAATCGCCAGTTATCATATGAGAAAACTGAAAACTTATAGTATAAAACTTTCGTGGTAAAATCACATTTAACTGAATTAAAACGCAGGATACAGAAGTCATCTTACAAAAATAATACGGCACAAAATTAAACATTTTTTATTCATTCATAATAATCACACAACAAAAGCGNTGTTAATCGCCAGTTATCATATGAGAAAACTGAAAACTTATATAAAACTTTCGTGGTAAAATGAATCACATTTAACTGAATTAAAACGCAGGATACAGAAGTCATCTTACAAAAATAATGTTTTTTCTCCCGGCACAAAATTAAACATTTTTTATTCATTCATAATAATCACACAACAAAAGCAAAGACTCTCCGTGGCTCACTCTATCTTGTCTGAGTTTTGTTGCTTACAAAGCAGCAGCATTTTGCAGCTGCTCTGTCTGGAGAGGTTCCTGCAACTCTGGATTTATTGGAAACAAATGGCACTGTGCGTATTGTGCCATCAATTGATCCACAAGTACCAAAGCTACCATTGCTTCCACCATTGGCACAGCTGCAACAAAACCCAAAAACCAAAATCAAAATCCTGGNTTCCACCATTGGCACAGCTGCAACAAAACCCAAAAACCAAAAAATCAAAATCCTGAGTCATAAAACTAAATCAATTCAATTGTTTTGTATTGGATGTAATATAATAACCTCGTGGAACAACACAAGGATCATGACGGCCACGCGCAATCATTTCCGTTTCTTTCTTATCTCTCGTTACGGTGTTCTGCTTCCTCTGTACATCGGAAAGAGAACCTCAATGTGTTTAATTGATGATTTCAAGCAAACATTTGTAAAACTGCATGAGTTTTATCACAAACTTACTCCAATTGTTGATGTTGGCTTGAAGGCTACTCGCATGTTTATTATTTCACCATTGGATATCCCTCCCTACGCAAATTGACCAATATAAGGAATCTCTCAGGAGATAAGTAGTTTAATGACATATAAAACATAAGACTTAACCAACCTGAATTCCACCAGATCGATTTGTTTTTGTACGTATTCTTCCATTTTCATCGGTATAGAACTCATCGTTGTGTTCAAGACCAGTCAGATAGGTACCTACAGGTACATCGCGTATGATTTTTACTGCTCAAGAGAGGTTATTTTAGATTGGTCAAAGAAGAGCAAAATATAACTCTCTATACCTGCAAAGCCACTTCCAAACTCAAATCCCTTTGTTGCAGGTAACGACATACAAGCTTTCGCCAGTTCTGCTTCAAGTTTATCGAAAACCGGTGTACCAAGCCCCTGCGCATAGTAGTTTCAATAATCATTCGCTGAAGTTCATGCAATCAAACTTCAGGAAAACACACAGATTAAACTATTTCAATGGAACAGTGAGTTCATACACGTGGAGCATTCCGAACGATGCAGGTCACTACACCACCAACTGAGTTCCCTTTTGTCCTGACAGCATCAATCGCAGCTATCATCTTTTCCGCATACTCGGGATTAGGGCACCTGACAATGTTATTTTCTATCTGGAAGACAAACAAAACGAGGCAAAAATGTTACTAGAAGAACTTATTAAGAAGTGGTAACACACAAAGGAAAAAGACTATAACAATGAATGATTCTCGAAGAAACTTCATAGCAAGAATCAGGTCACCAAAATGGTTTTTCTATCATTTATAGTATGAAATTTACTCACAAAACCTAATGTAGGTTATACTTCCAAAAGAATAATTCGCACCTGTTCGAGAGTCAAATTATCGTGGTCTACCAAATCCTCTGGAAGTACAACTTGGTGGACTTGCGAGACATAGGCAAGAATCTGGAGACACAAAGAAAAAACAAAGGCAAACATAAGCAAGTCCAGAAGCTAATATGAAAAAGCTGTGTGCGTCTGTAGAAAATTGGGTTAGTGAGTTAAATTACTAAGGAGCATCCTATTTGCAAGGATATACTAAGATAGAAAAAACAGAGAGATGAAAGAAGAACCAAACATGAGAAGGGATATAAAAAGTTCAATGTAAATTGATTCTTTGAGAGCAACGCCATTTGCAAAATCAGAAAGTAAACACACCTCAGTTCCTGCAAATTGCTTCAAAATTTTCTTGGCCAAAGCTCCAGGAGCAACTCTTCCAATGGTCTCTCTAGCTGAAGATCTCCCACCACCCTTGAAAAGAATCACACTTTTACAGTAAGTTGAGCCGAACAATGCATTTGAACTACGTAAATTCCTTACCAAGAAAAGTAACATATTAACAAGTTAAACAAAAGAAAGTATATTGTTACCTGTACTGATCTAACACCATACTTCATGTCATAAGTTGCATCAGCATGAGATGGCCTATATGCAACCGACATTTCACTGTAATCCTGAAAATCCAGTGAATATCTCAAAGGTTAGAGTCTACAGAAAACCTCCAACCAATTCTATTCGATTCTACCTTAGGCGCTAACATAACTAAAACTGGTTGTCTTTTATAATGCCATTTATATGCATAAGATGTAAAAAACTTACAAGTCCTCTCTGATCTGTGTTTGGCACAAACACATGGATAGGTGTTCCTGTCGTCATTCCTGCAATATATATATATATATGTCAACAGTTAGAATAATGGTTGAGAAATTTAATCAAACACAAAACTATGTAAAAATGAATAATAACTAGACCTTCAGAGACTCCAGAAGATATCCGGCAAGTATCAGTCTCTTTTCTAGGAGTGGTAATCCGGCTCTGACCAGGTCTCCTAATAAAGCAAACCAACATGTAAAAAAAAACCATCAAGGGATCGATCATATTAAGGTTATATAATAAGAGCTATGTTCTTCCTCGAAATACCTCCTATCAAGATCGAATTGCAAATCAGATTCAGTGAGTGGAATCCGAGGAGGACATCCATCAATGATACAACCAACTCCTCCTCCATGTGATTCTCCAAAGGTTGAAACTCGGAAATGAGTCCCATATGAGCTTCCAGTAGCTTGTATCTCTGCCAATTTAAAAAACCCAAAATCGAAAACTCTTAAAGCTTTAAACTTTCCATCTCTCCTTTTAGTTCTCATGTAAATGTAAATCAATTCAATCACTAGAAAAAGAACTCTTGAAGCTTTAAACTTTTTATCTCTCCTTTTAGTTCTCATAGAAATGTGAATCAATCCAATCAACTAGAAAGAACTCTTAAAGCTTTAAACTTTTGATCTCTCCTTTATAGTTCTAATGGAAATGTGAATCAACTCAATCAACCAGTACTGCCCTAAAGATTCAAATTAAACCTATTTCTTCTTCATGCTAGATACAGGCAAAAAGGCTTGAAATCTAGAAAATTTCGAAATTAAATCAGGCAACTCACGAAAGTTCTTCCTGGTTTGGGTACGGATTGAGATCTGAACAGCGGGAGAAGAGAGACGACGGAGCTCCGACGGAAGAGAAGAAGAACCGGGCTTGGTGGATCCGAGAATGGATTTAGAAGTGAGAGAAGACGCCATGATCAGGATTGGAAGCAAAAAAGAAAGAAGATTGAGAAAGGTTTAAAAGAAAGGAGAAAATTGGAGTTGGTGGCAATTTTGGGGGGGTTGGTGGGTTAAGCCATATATTAGGCCTAATTGGTAATGGCTTTTTTGTGGTCTTTCTTCTTCTTCTTCTTCTTCGTTGTGCAAACGGAGGCGCAAATTGCAAAATCTTCCACCTACCAACACTAACCCAGACGACGAGGACCAAACCGAAATAATTTGTTACATTTCAAAACCTCAANTAATTTTTTCTCATAATTATCTTTTTCTATTTTAAAACTTTAAAAAANAGAAACTTGAGTTTTGGTTTATCTCCGGTTTTGGTTTACCTTCCACTTCCACCACAGTTTTTTTTTTCCTTTTCTTTTTTAGTTCATGGTACACTAAAATCTCTATTAAATATCAATATACAGTATTAATTTATTTATTAATTTATAAAAATATTAGTTTTAATTTTTAAAATTCTAGAAAAAAATAAATTAAAACAATTAGATATATATATATATATATATTTATAATTAATATTTCAAAATGTTATAGATTTTGCAATTTTTTTTTGTCATTTGCTAAATCATCATTAGAATATTTGATATAATCCTATTATGTTAAAACAATAATCCTGAAGTCAAACCAAGTAATCAGTCAAATCAAGTAATCAACAACGGTAAAAAAATCGGAACGTTATAAAATTTAAACGGTAAAAAAAAATTAGTGTTTAAAATAAAAAAATCACGTTATCATTGCTCCAACTGGCTAATATCAACACCGTTCACATTCTCTATAATAACACGCATTCTCCAAGTTTTCCTTTTTCTCCAGATTTTCAAAATTCAGTAATCTTTCTCTAATTGTGAACGTGAATGTTGGTAGGATCGTACTCTCTATTTCAAGGTTAGAAATCTTCTTCTTCTCTTTCTCTCACTCTCAATTGGATTTACGTACGCATAAATTTTGTAAACAAAATAACGTTTTTGTTTTTTTTTTGGTAATTCAATATCAATTTCTTCNGCGCTTCGGATCAAAGTTTCAGAAGTTTGATACTCTCTATTCTTATTTCGATCTAGAATCATACATATATATGGATGATTTCTGTTATTTGTTTACTCTGTTCTTGCCGCTTAGGGTTTTTTGGGATTGAAAAACCTAAAAGTTTTATTTAATCGCTCAAGATTCTTGTATTAGTTTCGCTAGATTACATCTCTTCTTCGTCAACTTATATGTCTCAGATTAGCTCTTTGAATATTTGCCAGATTTTTTTAGGAATAACCAATTAAATGTTTCGCTTTCAGGAGAGAATGGATTCTTTATGCGTCAGAGACAAAACATTAGGGAGAGACGATTTGGTAGCCAAGAGCAGACGAAGGTTAAGGCTAAGGTAGAGTATCTCTGTCTTTCTTCTCTTTTTCATACAC
>OVAQ01002685.1:0-11919 GCA_900406345.1 Erysimum cheiri | reverse complement strand
TTAACTTAAAATGTGCTATATAAGGACTGTTTTTAATAGGATAAGATAAGCACTATGCTTTTAAGAATCTTAATAATAATAATACTAATATAAATCCTATATAGTCAAATATTATCACTCAACCTTAAAGAAATTTCCAGTGAACAATTTTTGAAATGCTGAATTTGAAATTAATAAAATCTGCTTAATTTACTTAAATTTGACCTACACATTGTGTTAATGCTGAAAGATAAAAAAAGAATATGTTAGTTCAGGAAATATATCTATAAAATGTGCATACAAGGAATGTTTTAATATGATAAGAGAATTGCAATGTTGTTAATAATCTTAACAATATATATTAATCCTATATAGTCAAATAGTATACCTTTTTTTGAATCATAATTGGTGTTGGAAGACTCGATTTTTTTGTCATCGCTCTCTCTTGAGTCTTGATTACTTCAGACCACACGAAACGATCCTCTGCGTCAGTGAGTTGTGTTTTATTTTCTTATAAATGATTTTCCGATATATATATCAGTGATTCCTCTGTTCTTGCTTCATCATATTCTTGTTTATATGCCATGCTCTACAGAAAATATGATCTCCTTAGATTTTATTTCGTTTTTTCTTGGTTATTATCATATTTTCCGATTCACTCACTTGACTATGAGAAATGACGCATTTACCCTCACAAACCCAAAAAAAAACAGACAACGCTTTTCATTTATTTTTCGTTAAAAGTCATCTCAGTAAAACAAAAACTGCCAATACCCATAATACCAACAACACTTTCATAGCCAAGTGTCTATAAATACAGAGCATAACTACACCATCTTTTCTCACAAAAACCTTACAACACAATCCCAACATAATCACACACTTTAAGAAATCACAAAACAAAATTCAATTTTGCGTCTCCATTTCTCATAAGTCTTAACTATAAAACGATGGGTCATGGCACGAACAGAGTTGAAGACATGTCGTCGCCCAACAATGGAACCGCCGCAGCCGCAACCGCAGGGCAAACGGTTCTGGAGATACACAGCGTTTGTCTACCGCCGAGGAAAACAGTGTTTCAGAAACTGAAAAAGCGCGTTGCGGATGTTTTCTTCCCGGATGATCCGTTGCAGAGGTTTAGGAACCAAACATGGAGAAACAGAGTGATTCTGGGTCTTCAAAGCATGTTCCCAATATTCACATGGGGTTCTCACTACGATCTCAAGCTTTTTAGGTCCGATGTTGTCTCTGGTCTCACCATTGCCAGTCTCGCCATCCCACAGGTTACAATTTGATCAAAATCACTCCTTTTTTTCTGTTGTCTTCGATGGGTTTTTTTTTTATCAAAGGGAAAGTTTTATGGAACATTTTGAAATTTTTAAGAAATTTTATTTTATTCATGGCTGATCTAATAATCCTTGAATTCATTTTCTAAAAGATTGGTTATGAGAATTTCATTTTTTTTTCTTTTACACAGATTTTAATTTGTTCTATCATGGGACAACTTTTAGCGTAAATTATGGACAATTTTTTTAATTTTAATTTAGAGTATAAGAATGGTAGAACAATTTCGACTAGTATATTTTTTTAAAAATGTTGAAAGGATAACAAAAGGCGTAATTGAAGAGGTTTTGTCATTTTAATCGTTGAGTAGTGTGGGGATGACTCGTAGGACTTGGAGAACTTAAAGCAAAAAATGAAAACACTTTTTGTCTTGGATTATTCAATGTCATTCAATGTTTCTAGAAAATGTAAATAAAATTTAATTTAAATTTGTTAATTTGATAGTGGGTTCACTTAGAATTATGCCTAAAACATGGTTCTTTTAAACGTTTTTTCTTAGATATTTGTTTTTGTTAATTGTGAAACTTAATTTGCAGGGAATCAGCTACGCCAAGCTAGCAAACTTACCACCCATAGTTGGTCTTTGTAAGTATCAATCATCATTACTTAATTACAGGCTAATCAATCTAATTAACAAAATCAAATCTAATTAATCAATTTGATGGGTTGCATGCAGATTCAAGCTTTGTGCCACCACTTGTATACTCAGTTCTTGGGAGTTCAAGACATCTTGCAGTTGGTCCTGTCTCAATAGCATCACTTGTGATGGGCTCAATGCTAAGTGAAAGTGTCTCTCCAACACAAGACTCAATTCTATATCTCAAATTGGCTTTCACTTCAACTTTCTTTGCTGGTCTCTTCCAAGCTTCCCTTGGCCTTCTTAGGTACTCATCTTAACCCAAATTTTTCACATTTTTTCAATCTAAATTAATCTGCAATCGTCATGTGAAAGAATATGTAAAGCCTCTTCTTATTGTTGTTTAGTATCCTTAGTGTAGAATATATTCAGAGTTTTGCGTAAGCCTCTTTTGTTGATCTTTCACTAAAACCGAAAGGGAAACTAGTCATGATGAATAGAGAGATTAATAATATTTTTTACACATAAAAAAAGAACCAAGATTCTATATAATTTGATTTGATGGTGACAAGTGACATGTACTAATGACCTCCCAAGATGCTTCCTTCTACTACTTAGTGCTTCCACTCTTTTATATTTTCTATGGTCAGCAACTATGGTCTATGGATTAATATTAGAATTTTTTGCATAAATTTAATTAATTAANCTAATGACCTCCCAAGATGCTTCCTTCTACTACTTAGTGCTTTCCACTCTTTTACATTTTCTATGGTCAGCAACTATATATGGTCTATGGATTAATATTAGAATTTTTTGCATAAATTTAATTAATTATTTTTAATTTCAGGCTGGGATTTATGATTGACTTTTTGTCAAAGGCAACTTTGGTTGGTTTCACTGCTGGTGCTGCAGTGATTGTGTCACTTCAGCAGCTTAAAGGACTTCTTGGAATTGTTCATTTCACTGGCAAAATGCAATTTATTCCTGTCATGTCATCTGTTTTCAACCACAGATCTGAAGTAAGTCAACTTGCTTAATTAACTATAAACACACCATATAGACAGATTCTCCTCTCTTTGACCAAAAAAAGAAAAAAGATAGATTCTTTTCTAATAGTGTTACCACTTCAATTTCAGTGGTCTTGGGAAACTATTGTGATGGGGATGGCCTTCTTGAGCATTCTCTTAACCACAAGACACATTGTAAGTGTATTTGCCAAAAACTCTAGCCATTTTCCAACAGGATTAACCGCGGTCGAATATTTAACATTTCATGTTGTTTTTTTTTTTAATGCGAATCTATAGAGCATGAGGAAGCCAAAACTTTTCTGGATATCAGCTGCATCACCTTTGGCATCAGTTATTGTCTCAACTCTGCTTGTATACTTCATTAGATCCAAGACTCAAGCCATCTCTTTCGTAAGAACATTTTTTAATCAGACTGACTTATGTTACTGTGAAAACTGAATTGAGAAAACTCAGACTCATAGAGATTCAATCTTTAATGCAGATTGGACATCTACCAAAGGGTTTGAATCCACCTTCATCAAACATGTTGTACTTCAGTGGTACTCATCTTGCTCTTGCCATCAAAACCGGTATCATCACCGGGATTCTTTCTCTTACAGTAAGCTTTCCAAAATCTCTAGCTCATCTGTAAATTGCAGAGTTAAATGATTTAACTTTTGGACTTACATGGCTGTGATTTTTTCAGGAAGGAATTGCTGTAGGGAGAACTTTTGCATCCCTAAAGAACTATCAAGTTAACGGGAACAAAGAAATGATGGCTATAGGTTTTATGAACATGGCTGGTTCTTGCACCTCTTGCTATGTTACAACAGGTTTAAACCAACTTGAAACCAATCTCCTTCACCTTGTGGCTCAGGGAACAACGTTTTTGACTCCAATCTATTGTTTTCTTCAGGGTCTTTCTCTCGATCTGCGGTAAACTACAATGCTGGAGCAAAGACAGCGGTTTCTAACATTGTGATGGCCGCAGCAGTTCTTGTGACACTTTTGTTTTTGATGCCACTCTTCTACTACACTCCTAATGTGATCCTAGCTGCTATCATCTTAACCGCGGTGATAGGCCTCATCGATTATCAAGCCGCTTACAAGCTCTGGAAAGTTGACAAATTCGATTTCTTCACTTGCTTGTGTTCCTTTTTTGGCGTTCTCTTCGTTTCTGTACCTCTTGGCCTAGCAATAGCAGTGAGTATACAACTATTCCTCAAGGTTCTGGTTTCCAAAATTTTCAGGATGTTCTAAGTTTGATAACTTTTGTTTCAGGTGGGAGTTTCGGTTATGAAGATCTTGTTGAACGTAACCCGGCCAAACACTTCAGAATTTGGGAATATCCCAGGGACTCAGATATATCAGAGTCTTGGACGATATAGAGAAGCTTCAAGAATCCCTGGCTTCCTTATTCTTGCTATTGAATCTCCTATATACTTCGCCAATAGCACTTACCTGCAAGAAAGGTCAGTCTTCTTACTTCACTTATCTCTTCTTGATATGGTTTCTTTTCTTTCTCAGTTTTACTTATGGGAATGAGTTTATGGTTCTGTAGGATCTTGAGATGGACCAGGGAAGAGGAAACTCGGATAAAGGAGAACAATGATACTACCTTGAAATGCATAATTCTTGACATGACAGGTAACTTCTGTTCTCTGAGCTATGTTCATGAGTTTTCAACCCGTCTCTTTTCTCATACTTTCTTTCTGTGGAATTATTTTAGCTGTGTCGGCGATAGACACAAGCGGAATTGAAGCGGTGTTTGAACTTAGGAGGAGGCTCGAGAAGCAATCTCTTCAGGTTAGAATTTTAACTGAAAACAAAGATCATACCTATGAAAGAAAAGCACACTAATTTTTGTCAAACTCTTGTTCAAATAGCTTGTGCTGGTGAATCCTGTGGGGACTGTGATGGAAAAGCTACACAAGTCCAAGATCATTGAGTCATTGGGTCTGAGTGGACTTTATCTAACAATTGGTGAAGCTGTGGCTGATCTCTCATCAACATGGAAAGCTCATGGCCAGCCATGAAACAAAGCAGTCTCAGATGAATTGAAAACTTTAAACTTCTAATGGAGAATTTGAGAACTTGTCCTGGACGACTGTTTCTGAAAACGGAGCAGCCTCTTGTGAAACATTTTTGGTGCTAGCTGTAAACTCCTTGAGGGAGTTTCTGTTTTAATTGTAGAATAAATGTAATATCGTCTTTTAACATTTCGGTATCAACACATAATTTGGATACAAATAGCCTATGCAAAGCATGGATCTTCTCCACTCATATTTCCTATCATCACTGTTGGGATGATTCAATGATGGAACTCTAGAACCATTTGCCTCTTGTCAAAATTTACAACAAAGGTTCAATATTGGCTACAAATAATAGATTAGAGTTATATGATAAGAGAAGCAAAAGCTCTGGTCATTATAACCTTGTCTCTTCAAGAACTGGTACTGCTCTTTCTCCTCCTGACAACTTTCTTCACAGTAACTGGCTTGTCGCTCTTCTCTTTGTCGTCTGTACTATTCACAGCTTTTACAGAATTCGGTTGGCTCCTCATGCGCAGTATCTCACCCTTTGCAGAGCCCAAGTCCTCCTCAAGCTTCTTCACTTTCTTCTCTAGCACTTCTCTCTCTTTTCCTAGACTCATCACGAGGATATGTGCATCTTCCACATTTTCCTTAGCTTCTTTTGATGAATTATTTGCCTCTTCTAGTGATCTTTGAAGCACCTCTTTCTCGTCCTCCAAGCTCGAGACATCGGAATTCACCTTCTCAAGTTCTCGTGACAGTGTCGATGTGTTTCTGTTCATCTCATCTAGGGACTTCACTGCTTCTTCGAGGTCTGTTTCAAGAGATTTCCTCGCCTCCCTGTCCATCAAGATCTGCTTTTCCATTCCTTTCACCTCTTTGTTCAACGACGAAACCGTCTTTTTCTCCTCTTCCAATTCCTTGTTAGTGGTTTCAACTTTCTTGTAAATCTCCACTAGTTCCTTCTGGAGACTCTGGTTCTTAACAGAAGACTCTCTGAGTTCGTGGGTTACTCCCTCAAGCTCGTCTTTAGCTCTCTTCAGAAGATCTTTCTCCACTGCAAGTTCGCTAGCCAAAATCTTATTTTTTTGTTTTTCTGCATCGAGGTTCTTTTCATATCTTTCCTTAGCTTCATTCCATTCTGCATGAACTATAGAAAGCTCTGATTCTAACTTTGAACCCAAAGCTCTTGACTCATCAAGCATCTTTTCCAGGTCAGAGACCCGATCTCTAGATGCCTCAAGTGTTTTCTTTGTTCCTTCAAGTTCATGTCTCAAATTTTTTACAGAAGTCAGTTCTATATCCAGCATTCTCTTCGCGTCTTCGTACTTCTCAGTTACGTCGGCAACTTTGTCTTTATTTTTATTTACATCATCTAGCGCACGATCCAGCTTTCCATTTAGCTGCTGAATCTCCTGCTCTTTCCTGCTGATGAGCTCTGCATCTGCAGCTGCTTGCGTCTCAGAAGTCAATTTCAAAGCACTATAATCTTTTGAAACGTCATTAAACTTCTGGATATAACTCTCTTTCTCAGCCAGTAAAGTTGTTGTTCTGGTGTTTAACTCCTCAATCGCAGAATTCTTCGTGTCCAATTCACTCAGAGTTCCTGTGAGTTCTTCCTTCTGCTGTTTGATTTCTAACTTTGCTTTGCCAAGATCTTGGCTAGTTTGGGTGTAGGTAGAGTTGAGATCCTTCAATTCTGCTTCCTTTTTTGCCAGCGATGCACTAATACGTTGAGCTTTTTCTTCACTATCTTTCAGCTCCAAACTAAGCAAGTTGATCCGATCTTGTAGCCCCTCAACCAAATCAAGCTTTTCTCTGAGGTTAGTTTCTAGTGCCTTTTTGTCTTCACCAGCCTTTGACAGACTATTTTGCAGACTTTCGATTTGAACGTTAAGCTCCTCACATAATCTCTTCTCGCTACTTAGCTCCCGGCCTAATTCTGTCACCACATCTTTCGCAGAATTCAACTGGTTGGTCAATGACAACTGTTCCGCTTTTGCCTTTTCTAAATCCCTTTTCCGCTCTTCCTGCTCATGCTGCAGTCTTGCTTCAAAGTCTTTCTCCTTCAAAGTCAATGCTTTTTCTCTGTCTTTCAACTGGTTCTTTAGCTGTATGCCACGATTATCGGTAGTTTAAGTAAAAAAGGATCAACTCCAGCAGTGAAATTCACAACCTCTGAACTTAAGAAACGAAAGAAAAGAAGGTCGAACTAAATGACAAAGATTAAAACTTCTCAATGGATTCAAACAATTGCTTATTACTGATAGAACTGCTACGACAAGAACATTCAAACGCAATTGTAAAGAAAACCGTTAAGTGCGAGTAGCTTACAGATTCAATGGTTTCCTCAGCAGCTTTAGTATCTTGCCGAGCCAGTGCATAAAGTGCACCAAGAACTCCAGCACTAAAAATTCCAAGACTATTTAGGAGAGACAGAAATGTATTAGGGGATGTTCCTTCACTGACTACTGCAACCTATCCACCAAACCAATACTGATTCAGTGAAGTATCAAACATATTGATTCTCAACAATGGAAACAAATGAAGGAGGTTTCAGAATTCAAATTGGGAAGGTCTACGAGAATCTTAAAACCTCAGTTTCTTGATCAAGCTTTGATGATGTCTTGATCCCATTGTCTCCTGGAATAGGAATTAAAAAGAACAAATAATCACAGCAATGAAAAGATAACCAGAAGCAACATTTGAGCATTCTCATCAACTCACTAGAGACCATCAATGTCATAAGACGAATTTAAAGAGAAGAAAATCGAAAACTCACTTTCATCAGCCAAAGCCGGTGATCGAAGCTGCAGAAACGGAAGAACGGAGATACCCACAAGAAGAAAAGCCCTCCTCTTGACGGAAGCAGCGTCGTACTTGTACTCGTATCCATCTTCCCGGTTTAAAGAAGCCAATGTTGGTCGCCGGCGTTTGAACTTGGCGACGTTACTAGAGCACACAAGCCCAGACTGNAGAAGAAGAAGAAGGAGATGGGAGGAACCGAGAGTAAAGAGGAAGCGATGGGACAAAGCAAGAGCCTCCTATGAGGAAACCCATCTTCGCCGCCAACTACTTAGAGATTGGAAATGTGTGGCAAATGAGGCAATCCCAAATTCACAGACCCAAAAAAAAAAAAAAAGACTTTCCTTTGTGTACTGACTAGTGACCTCGGAAAATCCCAAAGAAGAATGCTAAAGAAAATTCATAAGTATCCTTCGATTCTTAACTAAAATATCTTAAAATCCTACGATTACGAAATTTTGGAATCAAAGATTGAAACTTTTTTTTGTTAAGGAGGGGAATGGCATATCTGCAATTTTGGAAGAGTTCGGTGCTTTGTGTACATAACTTACCAATCAAAACTCGCCACCTTAGACTTTGCTTGCCTCTTTATCTTCATTCTTCAATCTTGGGTTGGCTTCGGTTCTAGAAAAAAACACGTGAACATCACGTGCGTCTTCTTCAACTCTCTCACCCTAATTTTCTCTTACTCCACGACGGCGACTTGAAATATACGTCGGAATTTGTCGCCACCGGAGAACTGTTACATGTAAAGATGATGTACATATCTTCTCGATCCATTTTCGCGAAGCGAAGCATCTCAACTCTACCTCATCTCTCTCAGAGATTTAAACAAACAGGTAACCTGCACACTCTTTTGTCCCTCTCAAGATCGATGATTTAGGGTTTTATGAGTAATGAGATTCGTAAGAAAAAGTCTAATTTTTGCTTCATCTGGAACAAGAAAACGAGAAAAAGTTTTTGACCGGAACATTTGTTTTATCCGATGAATTCGCAGAAAATGAGATTGTTCAGATGTTTAGTATTCCGAATCCTGAGGAATCTGAGAAGCCTCAAGAGAGATGGAAATTATCTAGAAAGGATCCGTCAGTACGGATGTTGGATGAGAGATTCATTAGGATAGTGAAAATCTTCAAATGGGGACCTGATGCTGAGAAAGCCCTTGAGGTGCTTAAACTGAAAGTGGATCATCGATTAGTTCGTTCCATTCTTGATATTGACGTTGAGATTAATGTCAAGATTCAGTTTTTCAAATGGGCTGGTAAAAGAAGAAACTTTCAGCATGATTCCTCCACCTACATGACCTTTATACGTTGCCTTGAAGAAGCTAGGCTTTATGGTGAAATGTATAGAACCATACAAGAGGTGGTCCGTAACACATATGTTAGCGTTAGCCCAGCGGTGCTCTCTGACCTTGTGAAAGCATTGGGGCGAGCTAAGATGGTTAATAAAGCCTTGTCGGTTTTTTACCAGGCGAAAGGACGCAAGTGCAAACCCACTTCAAGCACTTACAACTCGGTAATTCTAATGTTGATGCAAGAAGGACAGCACGAGAAAGTCCATGAGGTTTATACTGAGATGTGTAACGAAGGTGACTGTTTTCCCGACACGATTACTTACTCTGCGCTTATATCCTCGTATGAAAAATTAGGTCGTAATGATTCTGCGATAAGGTTGTTTGATGAGATGAAGGATAACTGTATGCAGCCTACAGAGAAAATATACACCACGTTGTTGGGAATATACTTTAAGGTGGGTAAAGTTGAGAAAGCTTTAGATCTTTTCGAGGAGATGAAACGAGCAGGTTGTTCACCAACTGTTTACACGTTCACGGAACTGATAAAGGGACTTGGCAAAGCTGGGAGGGTCGATGAAGCATATGGTTTATATAAGAGCATGCTTAGAGATGGATTAACTCCTGATGTTGTGTTCTTAAACAATCTGATGAACATTTTAGGCAAAGTGGGTCGAGTGGAGGAGTTGACAAATGTCTTCAATGAGATGGGAATGTGGAGATGCACACCCACTGTTGTTTCGTACAATACCGTGATTAAATCTCTATTTGAGTCAAAAGCACCGGTTTCGGAAGTAAGCTCTTGGTTTGATAAGATGAAGGCAGACGGTGTTTCCCCTAGTGAATTCACTTACTCAATACTGATAGATGGTTATTGTAAAACAAATAGAGTAGAGAAAGCTCTTTTGCTCCTTGAGGAGATGGATGAGAAAGGTTTTCCACCTTGTCCTGCAGCGTATTGCAGCCTCATAAACGCCCTGGGAAAGGCGAAAAGATATGAAGCAGCCAATGAGCTATTTAAGGAACTGAAAGAGAATTTCGGGAACGTAAGTTCTCGAGTATACGCTGTGATGATCAAACATTTCGGGAAATGTGGGAAGCTCAGCGAAGCTGTAGATCTCTTCAATGAGATGAAAAACCAAGGAAGTGGTCCGGATGTTTACGCTTACAACGCCCTCATGTCAGGAATGGTAAAGGCAGGTATGATAAACGAAGCTAATTCGTTGCTTAGGAAGATGGAAGAAAACGGTTGCAGCGCGGATATAAATTCGCATAATATCATCCTCAATGGGTTTGCTAGAACAGGTGTGCCGAGGCGGGCTATAGAAATGTTTGAAACTATGAAGCATAGTGGTATTAAGCCTGATGGTGTAACGTATAATACTCTTCTTGGATGCTTCGCACATGCTGGAATGTTTGAGGAGGCTACAAGAATGATGAGAGAGATGAAAGATAAAGGATTTGAGTATGATGCCATCACTTACTCATCTATACTTGAGGCTGTTGGCAATGTGGATCATGAAAAATATGTTTAGTACTCTTTGTAAGAGTTGGTTTCTCTTATTGGAATAACAAAAAAAGAAATTATTACATACTCTATTCCATTTCTTTCACACCCAGCATGTGTATAGAAAAAGTGTACTGATGTTATAGTAATGTGAAAAAGTTAGCTATGACTTAGCAGATGATTACTCGCCTTTTATTAACCACTAATGAGTCACATGATTATCCATAATTTCTTCCGTTGTCTTTTGCATAAGAAAATGCTAAAAGCTCTCATTGAAGGTTGATGTATAGTTTAAAAAATATAAACAATTGAATCCAAAATTGATTACAAGAAAGAAAGTTAAGTATAGGTAAGATTGAAAACTTTAGAAGAAACAACAAATCTAGCAGAAAAGGACTTAGAAGACACATCAGGATCTTCGTGATATGCGATAGTTCCATCATTCTCGAAGTTTTGGGAATAAGTGAAAGGATCATAACGAACACGATAATCAAAATTCTGATTTTTCTTCTTTTGCTTCGTCATTACTATCTTACTCCATATCAATCTCCATTTTGAGATCTTCTTCAATCTCAAAACATCTTCAGACAGATCTTTGATCCGATCGTAATTGCAAGTCTTCGAACACATTAGTTGTTTCTTGTCGATTCCTAGCTCCATTACAACAGATGAAAAGAAACTTGGACAACAGAAGATAAATTTTAGGGACACTGATTTTTTTGGGTGATATGTTTTGGTGGATGTTAAATAGTGTTTACGATCTTATGATATGATGTCAAGGATCTAATCTCGTCTTAAGGAAGTGATGAATGATTTTGTTTTATGACTTTATCACATATAAAAATATCATAAAAGTAACAACTTGCTAATCCTGCAATGAGATGCATATATTTTAATTAATCGTACATCATATTTTAAAATAATCTAAAGTATTAATCATTAGAGATATGCATTTAATGGCTATCCATGGTATTAATAGGGAAATAAGTAAATTGGCATATAAGATATTGCCGTTTTCTTTACACTTTAGACATTAAAATCTAAATATCAACTGTTAAACAGAAATACATTCATCGAATGCACAATGTATGTTCACATTTTTTTTGCATTGTGATCCATATTTAATCGGATGATTAAACACTGAACAGTTAAGCTCTTAAAGAAAAAATATCAGATTGGTCTACAACACAGATTCACATCTGATTTGTAAAGAAACAAATGATTATCTCTTCTAAATATAATAAGAGGGTTCATTCAACATTTTTATATGTTCTTTTTAGTTAAAAAAAATCTAGTGTAATTGTATATACACTCTAGTATTTTAGAAAAAAATTAAAAGTTTATATTATTCTATTTTAATATCTTTTGTTATA
>OVAQ01002684.1:0-11921 GCA_900406345.1 Erysimum cheiri | reverse complement strand
TTTTTTTGTTTTATATATTTTTCGTAATTTCATAAGGAACAATTTTAAAATTAACGTATTAGTATAATTTACTTTATATTTAGTTCATTTCATTTAATTCTGTTTTTTAATTTAATTTTCAATTTTTATGATTTTTTTCTTTTAACATATGTGATGTATTGGAAAAAGTTAGTTAAATTCATATTAAAAACCTTTAAAAAAATATTTTTTTTATTGTTATATTTCTCATACGTATTTTTAAAATGAAAATTCATGTTTCGTTCCAATTTATCTCATTTATGTTCGAGGATTTTGTGAGACATAAATTAGATAGATTTTATATTCTCAAATTTTTTTGTTTTTTGTTCTATTTTCGTTAAATCTCATCATAATTTAAATTTATATTGTGTTAATACGATCAAATTTTGTTTCATATTATTTTTAATGGATATATATTCATTATAAAACTATAATCTATTATTTTTTATATTAGTTAGTATAATCGAAAATTTGTAAGTTTCTTATTTTCTTTTATTTTTAATCAATTTTATTTAGTTTCTATATAAAAATATAAGACAAGACCTTTCATATTTCTTTTTGAAAAAAAACTTATTTACATATGACTAAATCTTAAAATTAAATGAGAAAATGGTATAAATTAACTCTTAAAACTAAATAATAAAATGATGTGGATGATGATTATAAAATATAAGAGAAACCTTTCATGTTTCTTTTTGAAAAAACTTATTTACATATGACTAAATCTTAAAATTAAATAAGAAAATAGTATAAATTAATTCTTAAAACTAAATGATAAAATGATGTGGATGATGATTAGAATGATGAGGTGGCTTAAGGAGAAGAGAGAAAAAGTTAACTTTATATATATAGATTATTATACACATAATCAACATCAATATAATTAGTTTTTGTTTTACTTGAAAACTTTACCTGCAGAGCAAAGGCAAAACCGCAAAGAAATGTGGTTTGAACTTCAGTAAAAGCTTCATTCCATTTGCATAAAGCCTCTCTTAGGATAGCCAACATTGCTGCCCCCAAGCATAACTGTTGACCTTAGCTTTTTGTAATAGGGGGAAGAGTACAAGAAAAACAACTAATTTAAATCAAGTAATAATTAGTAAAGCTCGAATCAAACTGAGCCCGAACCGAATTTATTTTTTTCTTCAAATTTAAAATTTTTCAAATTCCGAATTTCCCAAACCGAACCATTTTAGCAAATGCTCATACAAAACCAATGAGGTAGTAGTTATAACTCTCATGCCCTGTTTTAACAATTATTCCATAAAAAAATCACATCATAGCCTTTCCACATTGTACTATGATACTCGAATCAAAAATCAAATCTCTAACTACCAAAAAGTCTAAAATCATTCCTAATAATCGACTCAGCATAATGGAACCTATCAAATGACCAAACCACCCTTCCTCGAAAGACACGTTTGCAGAAACATCGCGTGGGCACTTTAGTCTTTTGCCACGCAAACCATCTCCTCTGTCCTCTCCTCCCAGCTTCATCAAGCGTTTTGTTTGTTTTAAGTGTCTTCTTCTTCATCAACTTTGCGTCTCCCACTCACACTAATTTATTCAGATCTCTCGATTTTTGATTTTGTGTGTTTCTTGTGTCACAAATCACAATCTTTCTCAAAATATCTTTGCACAATCTGAAGCTTATATAATCTCGAAACGGTGTATTTTTTTGTCTGTACGTGAGTGATTTTGAAAGATGACGAAACTCTGACGTAAGATTAGGGTTCCGATTTGAAAAAATATGGCGGTGGAGTATGAATGCTGTGAAACGAACTTCTTCATACACATTGTAGTGATAGTGTTACTAGTCTTGTTCGCTGGACTTATGTCTGGTCTTACTTTGGGTCTTATGTCTATGAGTCTCGTTGATCTTGAGGTTCTTGCTAAATCCGGTACTCCCAGAGATCGTATATACGCTGGTAATTTTCATTCTTTAATCCCTCACCTGAGAATTTTCAATTTTTTAAAAATTTCTTTTAAGGAATCAGAATGTCACGAGTCTCTCTTTGTGATTTTATTCTTTGATTTGTTATTAGTATTTAGATTAATTAATTTCCTAAATTGGGTTTAGATTGATTTATGGGAATATTAAATTTGTAGCGTGTGGATTTTAGTACTGAAGATTAGAATTAGGAAGTATTAGTCCTCAAATTACAACATCGTTGGCTTGTTTCATGGTTATGTGATAAAATTGAGTGGCTTTGATGCATTTTTAGAAGTTTTTATATGTAACACTTGCTTCTCTTAATGATTCACTAGTGTGTTTTTGGCTTTTGATGCAGCAAAGATATTGCCAGTTGTGAAAAATCAGCATCTTTTGCTTTGCACTTTACTGATATGTAATGCAGCTGCTATGGAGGTATGATATTGGGACTTGATCTTGGGGAATGTAATTTACAGGTTTCTTGTATGTTTGTTTCTTTATTAGTTAGTAATAAAACTTTACCTTTCAGACGCTTCCTATTTTCCTTGATGCTCTTGTGACGGCTTGGGGTGCCATTCTGATTTCAGTGACATTAATTCTTCTCTTTGGTGAGGTGAGCTCTGGTTTTACTTCATGCTATTCTTTTGCCATAGGGTGATCTGAAACGTGATACTTAGCAGTCACTTTTAGTCAAGTTCCATGTATCTGAAATGTAATTGTGTACTGTATGATGGTTTATTTAACTCCCTTCTGCAGATCATACCTCAGTCAGTCTGTTCTCGTCATGGTTTGGCAATTGGTGCAACAGTGGCTCCATTTGTCCGTGTTCTAGTATGTATCTGCTTACCAGTTGCATGGCCGATCAGTAAGGTGATTAAATGCACACTCGATTCTCTTGTATTGCGCTGATTAGTTGTGCGGAAGGGTCCCAGTCCCCTCAATGAGTCTCTGTTCTGATAAAAATGTGTGCTGCATTTGTTTTTGCTGTCTGTATTCCAGCTGCTGGACTATCTACTGGGTCATGGTCGTGTAGCTCTTTTTCGAAGAGCCGAGCTGAAAACACTTGTGGATATGCATGGAAATGAGGCACGTTTTCGATTTCTCTAATATCTCAAATTTTCTTGACAAAACGTCCCCCATGCGTTTCCCTCATCTCCAAGATGACAAGTTTCTATTTATGGTTTTTACGTTTGGTTGTTAGCCAAATAACATAGCATCTCATTTCGTTCAGGCTGGTAAGGGTGGAGAGTTGACACATGATGAGACAACAATCATTGCTGGAGCTCTTGAACTATCTGGGAAAACGGCCAAAGATGCAATGACACCGATTTCTGAGACTTTTGTGATTGATATCAATGCCAAACTAGACAGGTTTTGGTTTATGCAATCCCTTGCACAGACTCCTTAACTCTCTCTAAATCATTCTAAACTTAGTTTCTTTGTCCTTCGCCAGGGATTTGATGAATTTGATTCTCGAGAAAGGTCATAGCAGGGTTCCAGTATACTATGAGCAATGTACCAACATAATAGGACTTGTTTTGGTAAATTTCTATCTTATGATACGTTCAAGTCATATTCCAAGCAGTTGAAGAATCTAACTAGCAAAGCCGACAAATGTTCCTTTATTATCATTATTGTCCACCTGTATCTGCACCTAACGGGGCTTAATTTTATCTTCAGGTGAAGAACTTATTGACTATTAACCCTGATGAAGAAATACTAGTAAAAAATGTGACGATACGAAGGATCCCAAGGTATCTTTACCAATTAGATTTTGATTACCAAATCTAAACGATTGAAGACTTTTTGATTGTGTTTTGATTATTTGTTCTTGTTTCTTTTCTCCCACGCAATGATGCACTCCAGAGTTCCAGAAACCTTACCATTATATGATATATTGAACGAGTTCCAGAAAGGACATAGCCACATGGCTGTTGTCGTGAGACAGTGTGACAAAATCCACCCATTACCCAGTAATGATGCTGCAAATGGTAACTGGTTTTTCATCGTGGGAGTAACAATAGGGATGGAAATTTCTTACAGAGACTAATAACTTCCTCTCCACTTTGAATAGAAACTGTAAATGAAGTCCGAGTGGATGTGGATAATGAGAGATCCCCACAGGAAAAGAAGTTGAAGAGAAGGAGATCACTTCAGAAATGGAAGAGCTTTCCAAACCGAGCAAATTCGTTTAAAGGAGGGTCCAGGAGCAAGAGGTGGTCCAGAGATAATGATGCGGACATACTGCAACTAAACGAACATCCGCTACCAAAGCTAGCCGAGGAAGAAGAAGCTGTTGGTGTTA
Organism: Erysimum cheiri; assembly: GCA_900406345.1. Taxonomy (NCBI): domain Eukaryota; kingdom Viridiplantae; phylum Streptophyta; class Magnoliopsida; order Brassicales; family Brassicaceae; genus Erysimum; species Erysimum cheiri. The sequence goes on along the minus strand of OVAQ01002684.1, from coordinate 7,665 downwards.
TTACCATGGAAGATGTCATTGAAGAACTGTTGCAGGTAAATAACAAAAATTAAGAAAAGCCTTACCCTCTTCAGTTCTCATAACTTTTTTCTTTAATTTCAATTCACTTGTCATCTGTTTGTGAAAATGTGGCTGTAGGAAGAGATATTCGATGAGACGGATCATCATTTTGAAGACTCGTGACAGCATCAAACAACTTTAATAGCTGGATATTATTTATCTTAGCCCTATACATGGTGCTATAGCTCAGAAGATCCAATTTCGACGTACAAGTTTTGCTGCGAAAGAGTCATATATAAAAGTCAGATCATATGTAATGTAATAAGTAATAACGCTGCTTCTTAGGGTATAGTTATTTCCTTAAATCTACAAAATGTTCAGACAACAGGAGGAAAGATTTTCCTAGCATGAACTGTTAATACATGCTTAAATCCTACAACATAACTGCCAAAGTATAGAATCTTCGCATCTTCAACAAAAAGAAAAGTCACTGCTTTCTTATTCTCCAACATGAGGCTCAAGTACAGTTATCGCATTAACCTACAAATTGTTCCGACACCTGGAGCATGAACTGTTTAATATTGGACAAATTGTTCTGCATCTTCGACTAGAAGAAACATCACTGTCATGAGAAAATCTTTAGCCTTCTATGTCCCGTTTCCTCTTCTTTTCTTTTTTCTTGGAGCATGAACTGTTTAATATTGGACAAATTGTTCTGCATCCTCGACTAGAAGAAACATCACTGTCATGAGAAAATCTTTAGCCTCATATGTCCCGTTTCCTCTTCTTTTCCTTTTTCTTCTCTTTCTTACTACGCTTCTTCATGTACTCCTTTCTTTTGCTCTGACCACGCTCGTTATCTGAGTCTGAGTCTTGTCTCAATGAAGGTGGTTTCTCTGGGCCCAGGACTACTTTCCGTTCTCTTGTCTCACAACTTTGCAACAGTCCCTTCTCGGCAGGAAGATAAGGCCCTGTTTCATCCATCCTAGGACCGATAGAGCCTCTACCACGTTTTTTCCTAATATTTACAGGAGATATAGAATATGTTTCAGGCTGCAATTAGTAAACACTGTACTATAAAATATATAACCAAACAATACATGAAGGAGATGAAGATAGCTAGCAATTATAAAGTTAATGGAAGCTGCTAGGTTGAGTGTGAAAGAACATACCGTGAGTGGAGAAAAGTCTGAATGTCATCATCTCCTAAGCCTTCATCATCTTCTGAATACCATCTTTTGTTTGATGATGCACAAGTAACCTTTGTCTCATCACCCGAACTGCACCTCTTGTCCAGACTCCTTTTCAGGAAACTACCATTCTGCTTCATTTGGCTACTACTGCTTTCCTCTCTTCCTTTCCTTTTGAGTCTTTCGTCTTCTAGCTCAATCTCTTTCTTCCGAGCCCTCCACATCTCATTGGTTTCTACAGCTTTGTTTGCTGTACAGTTAAGAAACAGAATATGTAAGCGTCAAAGTAAATAATGAGCTTTTAAGAAACATTTAGTACTAGATAGTTGTAAGTTACAAACTCTCGTACACCAGGGTAAACGAGAAATGATGCTATCAGATATATCTTTCTTTTCTAACAAATCAATATAAAAACTGTAAAACCCCACCAAAACTGTAACATGCTACCAACCTTCTTATTGCTGTTTCAGATATTAACCAACAAAGAAACTAATCGCCTTCCAAAACCGCAGCTTCAAAGAACAAAAATGTCATAAACTAAAGTTGATGCAAGGCTTCTCCTTTCATACAGCTTCAAATGCAGGATTAAAAAGATACTATAAAAGAAAAAAATCAGCCTCGAAATACTGAGTTCCTTTGGCTGATGTTTTGTTCAACCTATTTTATAATTTCTAAAGTGATCCTATAGAATAGAGTTTTAAGAAAAAACATAACTTGAAACTAGCTTACTGATGGAAATCGATAAAAACACGAACATATGTAATGGAAAAAAGAATAGAGGGTCAATAGAGAAGCATACATTGCTGAACACCAAGAACAGTGGCTGTGAGAAATCTTGAATTAGGTCGAAGCCTTACATTAGGCTTCTCAAGATATGCTCTAACACCTTCTTTCTCAGCTTGTCTTCTCAATTCTGCTGCTTCTCTTAATAGAATTGAAGCTATACGATTTTCAGTTTCCAGATCCATCAAAACTCCACACAAGCAACTCCAAAATACCAAATCTCTGTAATCACGAGAATACACCGTTTCACGTTTATTCTCTAATCAAATCAATCAAAGAAAAACGTGAAAGCACAACTCCACAAAACTTTCAAGAATCCTAAAGCTTTCTTCCAAAAAACTCGTGTAAAAGATTTGATCTTTCGATGCGAGAGCAAGAACAAGAATCTAACAATCAGAGATTTCTCAACTAGGGTGTGTCAAGAACAATCTAATAGCACGCGAATTTTGGATTAAATTAGTAGTATAATCAAGGGATACCTGACGAATCAAAGCTTCACAGAGTCGCGCGATTTCTCGGCCTTCTTCTCTTGCACGCGCAGAGATTCTCCAAGGCAAAATTTGTGGTTGAGAAATCTTGGTGAACCGGTGACCGAGAAGCTTCTTAGTAAACCGGACCTAATTCGTGCAATAAATTCAGTTTAACTTGGTGAACCGGTATCTAATTTGATTTCTTCGGGTTCAGATAATTTGGTTTATGAAACAGTTTATATAATAAGATTATTTACTTCGAAAACGGTTTTGGTTTTTAATTCGATTCAATTTCAATTACGGTTTGTTTTGATTCGATCTTTATAGGACCAAACCGGAATAAACGAACCCTAATCTATCGGTCTTACATAAAAACCTCAGACATCATCACTCTGCGTTGCCTTCAGTTTGCTGCTCGTTTTCGACATTTGAAAATCTTTGTTCGAGGCTGAAAAGAAAAAATGTCGTTGACCAATCAGCTCTCTTCATCAATGATTTCTTCTTCTTCTTCCACATTCTTAGCTCCGTCAAATCTCCATACAAGGTACTGTCTTTTAAAAATCTACTTCATGTTTGGCTGGTGAATTCAATCTCTTATTTAGAGCGGTTTGATATTTGTTTCTTTGTTTGTTCTCTCTAATCTCTACTTCTCTGTTGTCAGACCTCGAAATGCATCACTTCCAGTGGCTAAAAGGGTCAATTCAATCAAATGCGTGGCTTCTCCATCAGAGAAGATTGGTAAATCTCTGTCTCAAAATCCTAACTTCAAGTGAAAGTTAATTACTTTGCTTATGGTTCAATCTCTGTTTTGCTTTATCTGTAGAATATAAGACAAGTGTCTCAAGGAATTCAAACATGTCCAAACTTCAAGCTGGTTATCTTTTCCCAGAGGTTTGTATATCACAATCTGTATTTGGTTCTATTGTTTAATGTATTGTGACATTGTTTCACTAACTTTGGGAAAAATTGCAAGTAGATTGCAAGAAGAAGATCTGCACATTTGTTGAAGTACCCAGATGCACAAATTATTAGTCTTGGAATAGGTGACACTACTGAGCCAATTCCACAAGTGATTACATCTGCAATTGCAAAGGTTCATTTTTAATCTCAATTTATCTTTTCTCTTCGTTTTAATGATTTATATGTCAAATGTTGTTTCCAGTTTGCATTTTGGTTCATAAGTCTTTTGTTTTTCTCTGCAGAAAGCTCATGAGTTGTCCACAATAGAAGGTTACAGTGGTTATGGTGCTGAACAAGGTGCAAAGGTCAGTGCAGTCTTCATTGCTACTTTAAGCCATTCTTATTAGTCAGTGGGAATTTTATTATCTGTATACTTGTAGTTGCTTGATTTTGAGCTCAAGTGGTAACATCAAATGTGTTGAATTGAACCATGAAGGTTCCTAAGCAGTGTCACTTTTAACAAGCAGTTAACTGTATTAAGGTCATAAAAGAGCTATTAATTAGATCGTAATGTTTTGGTCCTTTCAATGTTTATCAATTACGTTTGAAGCAAAAGCTGTTGTATGATCTGGATCTTGATAAGTCCTTGCATATTGTCGAGCTTTTGTATATCTACCTTTTAGTACATCTCTTCTGCTAACTGTTTCAATAGTCAAGAAGAGATGAGAAACCTTTTCCATGTTTCATGTTTCCGAATTGTGTAGCATCATTGGTGAAACTTGTAACTGATTGAAACTTTCGTTTGAACAGCCACTGCGATCTGCAATTGCTAAAACATTCTACGGTGGCCTTACCATTGGGGATGATGACATTTTTGTTTCTGATGGTGCTAAATGTGACATATCACGTCTCCAGGTTTGTTTTGGGAATTTGCTTTGCCAAAAGAAATCTGATCAAATTCTATTAGAAACTGAGCGGTTGTGTTTCCACTTCTTTCAGGTTATGTTTGGCTCCAATGTTACAATTGCTGTCCAAGATCCTTCATATCCGGTAATGTGACAAAACATGAAGCTAAATTTGGTTAAAGTCCGCTAATTTTCTACCACCTTTAATCTTTGTTTCTCTTTTCAATTTAATACACAGGCTTATGTCGACTCTAGTGTTATTATGGGTCAGACGGGACAATTTAATACCGAAGTCCAAAAGTATGGGAACATTGAGTACATGAGATGCACTCCAGAGAATGGCTTCTTTCCTGACTTATCCACTGTTGGTCGAACGGATATCATATTCTTCTGTTCCCCAAACAATCCTACTGGTGCTGCTGCCACAAGAGAGCAACTAACACAGTTGGTTCAGTTTGCAAAGAAGAACGGATCAATTATAGTGTATGATTCTGCATATGCAATGTATATGTCAGATGACAACCCGCACTCCATCTATGAAATCCCCGGAGCTGAGGAGGTAAAAGCTGAACTCTAAGTTGTAATTGTGATGTATATTAGTTATTGCAATGCCACTATACCGACTCTTGATTGAAATGCAGGTGGCGATTGAGACATCTTCGTTCAGCAAATATGCAGGGTTTACTGGAGTGAGACTTGGTTGGACTGTGATCCCAAAACAGCTGTTGTATTCAGACGGATTCCCGGTTGCTAAAGACTTCAATCGTATAGTCTGTACTAGCTTCAATGGGGCCTCTAATCTCTCCCAAGCTGGTGGACTTGCTTGTCTCTCCCCTGAAGGACTTGAGGCAATGCGCAAAGTGATTGGATTCTATAAAGAAAACACGAACCTAATCATCGACACATTCACTTCGCTTGGCTACAATGTGTATGGAGGGAGGAATGCACCGTATGTTTGGGTAGAGTTCCCGAAGCAGAGCTCGTGGGATGTGTTCTCAGAGATTCTAGAGAAGACACATGTGGTTACAACGCCGGGGAGTGGGTTCGGACCTGGAGGTGAAGGTTTTGTTCGGGTTAGCGCATTTGGGCACAGAGATAACATACTAGAGGCATGCAGAAGATTCAGACAGCTCTATAAATGAGGAAACACTAATCATCTCCATCTATTAAGAATTTGAATTCAAGCTGAAGTTGTAGATTGAATAAAGTTGTTGGATATGAGATGGTTCATTGTTGTTATCATGCGAGTTGTTTGCGAAAACAAGTATTTGAAACATCATACAAAACTTGTTTGTTTTTCTTGTGGTTACAAACAGTATGATCGTCACATTGTAGGTTAGTCTTCTGGAATGGAGTATTTGTTGTTGCATATGGTTGTCAAGTTTCCAACATAACTTATCTGATTCAGGTGTCGTACGTAATCAGAGTATCTGATTTATAACATTGTAAGTAATTTTATCTAAGTCACATAAACTGCATATATATACAGTATATTTAGATCTCAACAAAAAAAACTTGTTTTTCAAAAATTATATATGAATTGTAAAATCATAAAAAAAAACACACACAAAATTAGGTTGTGGGAAAATACTACTCCCTCTGTTTTTTTTTATAGGATTTTTGTTGAAAATATTTGGTTTAAAAAAGATGGATTTTCTCATTTTTCTATGTAAAATTGTTAATAATAAATTATAAAATTCAAGAAAAATAACTAAATATTACTAGATTAGAGTTGTTAGAAATTATAAATCGCAAAAAATAATGTATTTTAATATGTTTGTTTTTTATATCTGAAAAACTAGAAAATCCTATAAAAAAAAAAAACAGAGGAGTACATATAATCAAATTACTCTTTTATAGTATGTTTTAATTTGTGTGGTAAATTCATTTTGTTTTATAATTTAAGGTGGTATTCATGTACCTAAGATTTTTTTTTTTTTTTTGGTAAGATTCATGTACCTAAGATTATCAACATTTTAACACATCAAAATACTTAAGAGATATTGTATTTTTTTTTCTTCAATAAATAACGTTTTATTAGACGTACACATGCATTTTTATCATTATAAATTCAATCATCATGGTGAAGATCCTCCATCCCCACAACCTTTATGTCCTTGAATACAATGTTGTTTGGAAGTACTGACACCAATCGTATCCGTAACATGTAATCCATAATGGCAACGATTGTTTCTTATGTCGCAATACGCTGCATTGCATCCGCAAAACTTTCTGCAATCTTCGCTTGTCGAACAATGGTCCCCGAGCGCCAGATTTTGTCCTATAACATACAAAAAAAAAATTATGAAAAATGATTTAAAAACAAAATAATTAAATTAGGATAAAAGTAGACAAACTTAATTTTGATATTATAAAGTTGGTTTTATTCTAGTTTCTCGAAGCTCAAATTAATATTGATTTCAAACATATGCTTTTTATAAAAAAAAAGATTAGTTTCAATCTTGGTATAGTATAGAGACATGAAAAAATGATTTGGTTTGTTTGAAAATGATATTATAGGTACGGTATGTATACTTACGAAAGACGACAACAAGAAGAGAAACCAATAGCAGAAGCTTAAAGGACATGCTTTTCATTTTAAAGTAAAATTTTGTTGTTGTTTTCAATGATGAAGTTGATGGTTACATTTCATCTCTTTTTATAGTCCAATATGGGTGATGGTTTGAGTGGAACAAAATCTGTAAATACATCAAATTATACGGTCAATATTATTGATTTATTTCTAGATTTGGCTTACCAAAAATGACTACTATTAATAAACATGGAAATGTGGTGAAATTTTATTTAATACTAGAATTTGACTAACAAAAGTAGTATAAATCTTTGAACAAAAAAAAAAAAAGTAGTATAAATCTTAAAATATCACGGTAGATATTTTCTACCATAAAATATTCTTTAAAAACACAAAAACATTTCATATCAAAAATTGCATATATTTTCTACTATAAGATATTGTCCTTAAAAGATTGCATATTAAAAAAAATCACAAATTCTCTACATAGTAGAATAACAAACCCATAATTTTTAAATAACAACGAATTAGCGGATAATTTGAGTAGCTTCTTAATATTATATATTTTAATAATTATTTATTAATTTTTTTGTTTGACATTTTAAATTTTGAAATGTTTATAATTATTTTAAAATTTATGAAATTCATTAATGAAAATATGATATAAAATAAAATTGTTTTTTCAAAAATAAAATAATTTTTTTTTATGTCAACGGTAATATCATAATCGAAACTGTCAAGATCTGTTGGATTAATTAGCTTCCAAATCCAATTTGGACGCTCGTTGCTTCGTTGGTCGATGTATCCACGTGGATGTCCAAAAACAATGTGTTGGAGTTTTGCCTAAGACCATGCGCAGTGGGGGAGTTAAAAGGGTGTTATGT
>OVAQ01002683.1:0-11926 GCA_900406345.1 Erysimum cheiri | reverse complement strand
TTATACATTTCATACCAATCAACATAGATTTTGAAAGGTTACAACAAATTATGGAATTGTCGTCCAAGCTGGTGATTGCGATTTCTATGGCATTTTGCAAGAAATTGTAGAAGTTGAATATCCATGTCTCTTNAAGAAATTGTAGAAGTTGAATATCCATGTCTCTTGAATTTGAAATGCGTATTTTTCAAGTGTTATTGGTATGATCTAACAATCGGCAAGAAGTACGAATAAATAATTTGGGAGTTATTGATGTNATCCATGTCTCTTGAATTTGAAATGCGTATTTTTCAAGTGTTATTGGTATGATCCAACAATCGGGCAAGAAGTACGAATAAATAATTTGGGAGTTATTGATGTTAATGTGAACAAGACATATGCCAAATTCGACCCTTATATATATCCTATTTTATTCATAACAAGAAAAGTTGTTGATGTTTCGTTTGCATCACAAGCAGAGCAAGGAAGCTTCATTACTTATCCTATTTTGCGGCCAAGATGTGAAATGTGGTTATCATTTATTAAAGTTAATTAATCTAAGAGGTCGTATAATCGGATTAGTTGATGATGTTGTGTTACAATAAAAAAGAATAGGGGAAGTTTCCATTCCAAACATATCAATAGAAGATGTTACCCACATTGATCCACAAAACAGACAAGTAGAAAATATTTTTGATGGGTCTGAAGAAGAGGAAGAATTAGATGAATTTTTAGAGTCCGATGATGTAGTTAGGAAATTATGTCTCTTCGCCGTCGTGTATNATATCAATAGAAGATGTTACCCACATTGATCCACAAAACAGATAAGTAGAAAATATTTTTGATGGGTCTGAAGAAGAGGAAGAATTAATTAGATGAATTTTTAGAGTCTGATGATGTAGTTAGAAAATTATGTCTCTTCGCCGTCGTGTACGGTCCAAAAGTGTCGACGGAAAATGGTAAACCTCTTGGCATCTCTGTCGCCATCTTCTTCTCCGAAACTAGATCCTTAGGGATTGAAATGGCCCGGAGGAGAACACATGCAAAAAGAAAAAAAAAATTGTATTTCTAAAAGGTTTGAAAATATATTAGAAAAGTAAAGTAATTGGAAAATAAGTATATAGTCAATTAAATGGAAATTATATCAACGAAAAGGAAAGTAAACAAAGGAAACATAAATTAAGGGGGACATATTGAATTAGTGATTTGAGATGATTTTATTTTTTCTTCAAATCTATCCTTATTCAATTAAAGATTTTCTAAAATCTTTTAAAATCCTATTTTATTGAATCTAAATATTGTAGCTTTCAATGATCCTAATCCTAAACAGAAATTGATACAATCTTGCAGGCTTATAAATACAATTCAACAGTACTGCAATAAAATAAAACAAAACCCCTAAAGCTTAATTAGATTGTTTCTTCGTTATGGGAGGTGAATTATACTTCAGACATGAAATCGACCGTAACCCTGTNCATCTTCTTCTCCGAAACTAGATCCTTAGGGATTGAAATGGCTCGGAGGAGAACACATGCGAGGGAGATTTTTCCTCTGACCCTCTTTCTTAAATTAACATTTTTGAAAAAATTTCATACAATTTAATTACACGTTGTATTTACAAAATTTTATCCGAAAATAAAACGTAAAATAGTCCGATTATATATTTGTTATAGTCCGATTATATGGAATTTTAAATAAAATTAACAAGTGTAATCAAGTTATTCACATGAATACCAATTAAGTCTTCAAAACTCATACAATCTGAATCTACCACAAGTTGACAAAGTACACAAATCAATCAAATCAAATTAGCTAAAAAATAAATAAAAACATCAGACGCAATATTGCCAAGTGAATAATTTCATAGTCATAATTGCCAAATAACTCGATAGAATTAAAAATTAAATTTTCTAAATTTCCTTTCTTCCCTAACAATTTAGATCTCAAAGAAAGAAAAATGCACACACACGCAAAAAGAAAAAAAAAAATTGTATTTCTAAAAGGTTTGAAAATATATTAGAAAAGTAAAGTAATTGGAAAATAATTATATAGTCAATTAAATGGAAATTATATCAACGAAAAGGAAAGTAAACAAAGGAAACATAAATTAAGGGGGACATATTGAATTAGTGATTTGAGATGATTTTATTTTTTCTTCAAATCTATCCTTATTCAATTAAAGATTTTCTAAAATCTTTTAAAATTCTATTTTATTGAATCTAGTATTTGTTTAAGTTCGATGAAATCCAAACTTATTGAATTTGTCATTGGTCAAAATTCATCAAAATCTAGTCTTATTGGAAAACAAGGATTTCAAATAAAAAATATATCAAAATTATTCACGATTTATTTTTTAATATTTTAAAATATTCTGAAATTTCAAATTACCCATTATAAATTCCCTGAAATTATCTAAATCCTTGATCCAATATGCCCCACTAAATATTGTAGCTTTCAATTAATGATCCTAATCCTAAACAGAAATTGATACAATCTTGTAGGCTTATAAATACAATTCAACACTGCAATAAAATAAAACAAAACCCCTAAAGCTTATTAATTAGATTGTTTCTTCGTTATGGGAGGTGAATTATACTTCAGGCATGAAATCGACCGTAACCCTGCGGCCTCAGATGCTGGCAAGATCAAAGCCTACGCAACTATGGTGACATACCGCGAAGACATGGATGATTCTGTCCATACATTCTCGTTTACGTGGTCGGCAGAGGACATCATGGAAGACGGAGGACTTGCCAGCAAACTAGAAGAAGTGTATGTTCTTTTTGTGGAACTAGGGTACCCTCAAGAAGAGAGTTTAGAGGCGATGATCGGAGTCCTCAATTGTGATATCATTCAATTGACTTCCTCAGCTGATTATAGCAGAGATTGTGTTTTGTCTCTTTGGTTTACTTTTCGTGCTCCTCTTCCTATTCCTTCTACTTTTGTTCATCCGATTGAAGATGATGATGAGGATGATGATGAGACGACCAATAATAATATTCTAATTAAGGCCGCAAGCAAGCTCGCGGTGAAATCCCAAACCAGGAAAAGATACAACAAAGGTGGGTCGTCTCCCGTGAGTGACGAGTGCACAATTTGTTTGGAAGAGTTTAAGGATGGAGCACTACTTATGGTCTTACCTTGTGGGCATGAGTTTGATGATGAGTGTATTAAAGATTGGTTAGCGACCGATCACATCTGTCCGTTATGTCGTTTCGAGTTGCCACGTGAATATGAAGAGAATTAGGTTGTTTTAGCAACAGTTGGGCGAAATAAAATTTGTATATAGGTTCGATTATAAAAAGAATTACTATAAGCTGAGATATTAAAATTTATAACAAAAAAAAAAAAAAATCAATTTAATAACATGCATACAAAAATCAATTTTCAAGAACTAAAGACGATAAAATCTCTATTCTAACATCAGGCACAACAACACCTTCCTTAATCCCTAAATTCAAAACTACAGAACTAACCAAAGCANATCAATTTAATAACATGCATACAAAAATCAATTTTCAAGAACCAAAGACGATAAAATCTCTATTCTAACATCAGGCACAACAACACCTTCCTTAATCCCTAAATTCAAAGCTACAGAACTAACCAAAGCCNACCAAAGCAGCCTCATCACAAACCAAAAACTGCTCAACATGTTCACCAAACTCGAAAAACGGTTTCAATTCCAATGGATTACACCAAGCAAAGCTCCTCCTATCTCCAAAATACGCCACAAGTATTTTACCCTATTGCATTGTCTTCAAAGCCAAGTCTGAAGCATTTGAGGAATCATAAATCTGACCTGGCCACCATTGTTGATTATTAACTTCTTCTCCCCACACAAAATCTCCCACATGAAACCCATTCTTTTCTAATTCCTCTTGTTCTTCAAAATTATCTCTTAATTAAGACGAAACCTCACTCATCACATAATCATCGATTGGTCCAGAGTTTTCATTAACATTCTCAATCTTAACATCGTTTGCCTTCAATACGTCATCGTTTGTCTGATTAATTGCTTTTGATTTGCTTATCTATATTTTTCTGAATATCATCTAATATTCGTTTTTCGATTTCGTTTATTATTAACCAAAATGTTAAACTGCTGTTTTATAACATCTACCAAATTATAAAAATACGTCAAACGATTTACTTTTTTTCCGATTGAATTTTAAGATAGAACAAGTTTGTAGAAAAATATCAGATTTTAATGCGAAAACACAATCTTTAGACTTGTCTTTAACCATATAACTTGGAAGTTGTTCATGTTAGTGCAAACAAGATAAGTATATGCCAAATTCGACCTTTATTACTTATCCTATTTTGTGGCCAAAACGTGAAATGTGGTTATATTTATTATTAAAGTTAATCCAAGAGATTGTATAATTAGGATAGTTAATGGTGTTGTGTTACAATAAAAAATTGAGGGGAAGTTTTCATTCCAAACATAGAAGATGTTATCCATATTGATCCACAAAACAAACAAGTAGAAGATATTTTTATTAACGGATTTGAAGAAGAGGAAGCACTAGATGAATTTTTAAAGTCCTATGATGTTATAGATTCTAATGAGCTAGGATAATTAAGAAAACAAATCCGAATAAATTATAATAATGTTTTGTTATTTTTTCCATAATTATAAAAGTTTTGCGATGAATTTGAATGGCTATACAAGGTTTTTGTGAGAGTTGCGAGGGATTACCGAGAACTTCCTCGCAAACATCTTGCAATTTTATAAAGATTTNATTTCTTTTTTTTCTTTTTGGGCAAAACTAAATTGGTTTATTTCTTGGTATTATATTGCGATGGATTTGCGAGGGTTCCTTGCACATCCCTCGCAATATTTGCTACGGGATTGCGAGGATAGTTAAACTTCTATATATGCAGAAGACCACCCAGCCGCCGAACAAACCCTAAACTCTGTTTTTCTCCTTCCTTCTTCTTGATTTACAAACCGAACAACACGGTATGATCTGTTGCCATCTCTTTTGTTTTGTTAGAATCTTCATGTTTCCGTTAGTGATTCTCACTTTTGCAAGCTTCATAAAAAGCCAGAATAAATAATTGGATAATGTTTATCTTCGATTTTTTTTCTTTTTCACTGTAGGGGTCTTGTCAGTAGGTTACAAAGATCCAAAGCAGGAAATTTTTGTAGTCAATGAAAAATTTATTAATCTCCGTTGCTATTATTTAACAGTTTATAAAACAATCTCGTTATAAAACATTTGTTCTATATCACATTAGTTAGTTGTACGTATTTTACTAAATGATTTATTTGTGATCAAATTTTTTTGTCTTGTNAACAATCTCGTTATAAAACATTTGTTCTATATCACATTAGTTGTACGTATTTTACTAAATGATTTATTTGTGATCAAATTTTTTTGTCTTGGGTAAATCTGGTAGATGGTAAGATTCATAAATTTAATTCAGTATAAAAAATGTTAATTGAGTTGTTATATTAGCAAATGATAAATATATCAACAAAAGTCTTTGAATGAAATTTATAATGTGATTTATTTATTGTACTTGATTGAGTTGTTGTACTAAATAATCTGGCATCTGGCAATTCTTGGGACTTAGGCACAATGTTGGTTTTTATGAATCTGATTTTTGTTAGTCTTTGTTCAATTTTTGTCTTTTTGTTTGTCCACCTTTCCAATTTTGACTTCTAAAGAAAGAGAGGCTATGTTGCATTTTCTATGTGGGTTTGGGTAGATTTCTATGTCTGAGTAGCTCAAATATGATATTTGGTATAAGCTGTGAGTTTATGGGGTTTGATTACTTTGATTCATGTCTAGAAATGATTCTTCTGGTTGGTAAGTGTGTTTTTTCCGGGGATTTTTTCCAGTTTATGATGATGATCATGAATACAGTGTCATTGAAGATACAAGAGGTTGAATATCAGCTTTGTTTAGAGGATAACATGGAGAGTTCTGCTTCTGGTGGGTTGTCTATTCACACCAAGAACAAAAATTTTTATGCCGAGGTAAATTTGTGTATTTATGTCTCTTTGTGTTGTTGTAGTTGCGTATGTCCTATGATGCCATGGACTAGTCAGGTTGTGTTGTGTTTTTGTTGGATGTTATAAGTTTGTGCTTCTCATATGATGCCAAAGATTGGTCTGATTGTGATGTAGGATGCTAAATTTGTGTTGTTGTGTCTGTTCTAGGATCCCAAGTTTGTATGTTGATTGTTGGGTTTTTCTTTCATAATATGTTTGATCGTTTTGCTGGCAGGTTGCTCTGAAGAAGAAAAACAGAATTTATGGGGTTGGTTCTTTGGAACATGAAGCATCTTCAGCTCATCGTGGTCCACCGCCTCCGCCTACTGATGATCTGGTTGTTTTTGCTCAGAAGCTTGCTGTCGTTAAAGCTTCTCTTGCAAGTCAAGCCACTCAAATGCAACTAATTGCAGATCAAATGCAACTAATTACCGAGAAAATGCAAAGATATGATGCATACTTTGACTACATTGCTGAGAAGGATCCCGAGTTTGCTGCCAAGTTTGGATTCCGAAACCCGACAACGACTGAACTTGGCTGCAATCAGACCATACCTGACACAGGCGACGACACATGCACAAGCACAAGCACAAGCACCACCAGAGATTCCTCTGGATCACAATCTATTTGACTAGTAGGCTTTTTTTTTTTTTTTTGTCGGCTAATTTGGGGGTTTAGAAATACTGTTTAAGACAATTTTTTGTGTATTTATATATGTTTAAGACTAATAAAGCCTTTCGAATCACTAATCTTCGAAAACTCGTTAAAATTCTTCGAAAACGGTTTCAATTCCAATGGATTACACCAAGCAAAACTCCTCCTATCTCCAAAGTAGGCCGCAAGTAATTTACCCTTTTGCATTGTCTTCAAAGTCAAGTCTAAAGCATCTGAAGAATCATAAATTTGACCTGGCCACATTTGTTGACTATTAACTTCTTCTCCCCACAAAATCTCCCACATGAAACCCATTCTTTCTAATTCCTCTTGTTCTTCAATCTTAATGATGAAACCTCACTCATCACATAATCTTCGATTGGTTCAGAGTTCATCATCATCAAAACCATCGTTCTCTGAAACCGTAGAACCAGTCGGAAGAACATCCCCATTGAACAAGTTTGTAGAAAAATATCAGATTTTATGCAGAAGCACAATCCTTAGCCATAATCCTTTATGTTTGTGTTGTGTGTTAATTTGAGCTAGGCATTTCAACAAACACGTTATGTGCATCTAAACGAAGTACTAACCAAAAGACTAAAATCCATAATACGAAACCAAATTGATTCAAATTACAACAATTTCTCAAAGCTGAATCAACATTTCGAAACACAAACTATACTAAACAACAAAAAGACTCATAAATTGTCATAAATTCCGAAAAATATCACATTTTTTCGATTGATTAAAACCTTAAGCAATGGAGACTTTAGCACCAGCTTCTTCAAGAGTCTTCTTAGCTTCTTCAGCTTCATCTTTAGTCGCTCCTTCTTTAAACTTCTTTGGTAATCCTTCAATAAGCTCCTTAGCTTCCTTCAACGCCAAGCTAGTTAAAGCCCTAACTGCTTTAATCACTGCAATACGCGAACTACTCGGAACCTCATTGATAACCACATCGAACTCGGTTTGTTCTTCAACTACAGCCGCTACATCTGCCGGAGCTGCTACAGCCGCTGCAGCAGGAGCTAAAGAGAGTGGAGAGACACCGAACTTGTCTTGGAGATAATCGACGAGAATGCGAGCTTCTTCGAGAGTAAGAGATGAGATTTCGGATCCGATTTTCTCGATTTTTTCCGGTGCTTCGACTGCGGCGATTGGACGGAGGTTGATTGCTCGGTGGGCTGAGGAAGTGAGGCGAAATGGGAATTCGATAGTGGTGTGTTTGGAAGGGAAGTGATGTGAGGAAGCGGAAGTGAGGTGAGTAGAGGAACGGATTGTTGCTGCGATTGAGAGAGTCGTTGACGCCATTGTTATCACTCTCTTCTTCTAAATCTTTTGGGATTTGTTTTGTGCGTCTCTGTGATTGTGAGTGAGTTTGAAGGAGAGAATGAAGAAGATGAGGATAAAAAAAAAGGATAAGGGGTATTTTGGTCATTTTAAAGTAAAGCGTACGTTTTGTTATCATGCGCGTGTATAGGATTGAAAAGTGTAAAAATGATAAGGGGCGTTCCGAGAATCGAACTCGGGACCTCTCGCACCCAAAGCGAGAATCATACCACTAGACCAAACGCCCTTATTGTTTCTAACGATGATTTTGGTTATACTATTATTAACTGTAATATAATCAAACAATATACAAAGTTACAAACCTAAACAAACATGTGAGAAAGGGCTTAAAGCCTTAAAGACAGATAAATCGAAGGTCGTTGTGATTTTTGGAAAACCAAACCGAATTGGTCAAATTTTTGTTTGGTTCAGTTTTTATGCTCAGTCCTAATTTCACCGAATATAAAATTGAGAATTTTTTGTAACAGTTTTTAACAATTGATAATTTTTTCAATACTATTCTTAAAGAAAACTAGGGAAATAACCGCGCTACGCACGTTATGTTTTTCTAACAATATATTAATATTTTAGATAGTGTTGAAAATTTAAATAGAATTTTATACAATGAACTTTCAAAGTTGTATTTCTATAAAAATATTAAAAACCTTAATACATTATGTTCTCATAGGGTTTTTTTTTTTTCACTATATTTTAAAAGTTATGGTAGATGATTTGTAGAATGTTGTCGATTATTAACCAAAAAATATTCTATGATTAAATATTGAATTTTTTCACTATTTATAAGATATGCTACTGAAAATATTTTAACGTTAACATTTAACTAATCTTGTATGCGAAACTCATAAGACTGTATTTTGTANTTTTTTTTTGTTAAAGTATTTCGTAGGAATTTCATTGAACTTATCGGCCTTGACATCACCATTGACTCTACCAATAATGCATATTAGGGGAAATTCACAAGTTGAGTAATGTAGTTAATGTTTTCCTCATTTTCTTCTTCTGCAGTAACCTTGCCTCTAAATGTTTCTTTGTTAAAAAATTGACTCGAGCCGACTATTTTGAAGGTTGTTTATTGAGAATTATTAGTCTTTTTCCAAAAGTAAAATTTTCTTGTAAGATTGTTTGATTTTTGAATTGCACATGTGGAATTAGAGAACACAAGTATACAAAAGTGCTTTATAAGTCTCTAATAATACAATTGTGTGCTATACGTTAAGTGTATTTGAAGTCTTACGATAACCAAGTATATTTTCCTGTCGTTCGCTATTTTACGTGTCTTCTCATCGTCAATTCTTGAAAGGAAGACACCCTTTTCAGATTGAACATGCCTTACTATTGTTTTCACCATCTCTAAGTGTCAATTGATCCCCTCTTTTTGCATGCAAGTTGTACCTCATTTGATAAAGCTCTATGAAAATACTAACACCAAGAATTTAAGATAGGAGCACATTGCTACTGAAGAAGCAAAACCTTTACAATAATAATCTTTGCCTTTTCTATGTACATATGTACTTACATACCACAACGCCTTCCACATGTAATTCTTCTTTTACTGACTTTTTACTTCGCGAGGATCCAATATTCCCGTGATAACAAATAAATGTCTGCATAAGTAAGTCAAGCATGACAAACCCATTACACAAATCTGTCAAGGTCTACCAAAAATGCGGAAGTGCTTATAAATAAAATTTCCTTTTTAATGCTTTTGGCATTTGTGAGTAAAATATACAATGGAACTGACACCAAAAAGATTCATTTTTTCGATTCATTGTAGATTCTTGTGTTAGTAATACAAAAATGTTAATCATCCTCTTCTTTCATCACTGTATGAGACTAAGCCTAAACCTTTTTGCAGATCAGTAGTTTTACCTGTGACATTGCCTTTTGTGGAATCTAAAGAAGTCTGGTCGATTTGGCTGGCCGGTTTTTCATTCCCTGAGATCTCTTTCTCTTCTTTTTTTGTGTTGATTTAGCCTTCTTCGGTTGTGGCTTGACTTTTATGATCGCGTTAAATGGACAAGTTGCAGGATTTTTTTCCCCGGTTGGTTTTTGTTCCTGTAAAAGAGATCAAGATATATATACACCTCAAGTGAAGATTTCGGTAATTTTATCTATCGTTTCAATTTGAATCATCAATCATGACATTACTCACCTTGGTGATTGGAGCAGGTTGCGGCGGTGCTGCTTCCTTTGGTTCATCTAAAAGAAATTCATTTAAGACAATTTGGCAAATAATTAAAACCAAACACACAACTTCGGATTAACTTTTAAGAGAGCGATTGGATAATATAGATGCTAAAAGTAGAGATTAGGTAAAGGAAGAGTATTTGATCGCAGACACAACTTCAAATTTGATCTCAACATTCAAAGTATCATCCTTGTCCAAGTAGAGCTTCCGAAGTTCAGCTACAGACACGTAGTCATCCCAACCATAACCCATGCCTCCTTCTTCGAACCAATTGTTAATTGCAATAAAATAAAATATGTTAGCATTGATTTACTGATAATTACAAACGCCAAGTAAATATAGTTACCCATAATTATTTCACCCCATAAGCTCGCTAAATTAAGAAAATAAAAAATCAAAATTTAGGTAGTGTTTTATTACATACTCTTGTCATGTGTCAAGTGATTGGATCCACTTGGGTCTCGAACACTCATATGTGCTCGTACGTAAATCTTTTCACCTTCCTTTAAAATTTCACCATCAGCTAAAAACATATAAATGGATAACCATTTATTTTCTCCGAAAGAGCTAGCTGAGTACCCCTTGGGATACACCTTTACAACCCTACACAGTACAAAACACTATTATGCAATTGTTAACAGTCTTATTAACACATATATATTTATTTGTATAAAATACATATATAACAACATAAACAAAGATTAAGTAATATATATATTTGTACCATTTTTTTCCTCCCATTGAAAAACTGTTCGATGCATGAGGATTCTCTTTTATCTCAGAGAAATTTTTAACAGACCAAGAGAACTTGGGATAAGAAAGTTTCTCATTAAAAGAGAGGATTTCCCATTTGGTTGGAGGTGTAACAACAGTAATATCAACACCAAACTCAGTAACTCACAATGATCTCCATCAAAGAGGTATCCATTTTCACGGCCATTGAATGTTTCAAGCGGAAGCACCTGCGACAGCCCCCACATCGTGAACGGCTTTGATTCCACATCTGGATATACACATACACTTCATAAACCAAGAGAACAAAAGAAAATATACATGTATACACATGAACATACATACCTTGAATAGTAAAGTACTTGTTTTTTTTTGGTTAAAGACGAAAAACTGGAGATCTGCATAAACCTCAGTTGGTTGTGTTGACATGAGGCTTGTACTATCTATTTCAACATACATTGAAATAAACCCACTTCCATTGTCCTTGTCGTTCCCTTTTGGATATATGATCAGTTTCCTAAAGTTTTTAGAAACAATATTCATAAGATAAGATAATAGATCATGTAAATATATTGAAGGACAAAATGACTGATGAGGACTTGTGACACTAAGTCAATACACACGTACCAGTTGTAATCACCAGAGGAGAAACGACGAGATTGGTATGTATTTGCCATCAGAGGAGAGGGTTGAGCTCTCGAATTGGGAGAGGTTTTCGACTTTGATTGAGTAGGTTTTCGTGCTGCAACCGCTTCCTGAAAATAAAACCATAATACAAGCTTAATCTATCATTTTTCAGATTTGTAAACTGTCATTTAAGATTGAAAAGAAGTTTACCTGGAAACTACGAAGCTGTTGTTCGTCTTCATTTGCCAATTGTCGTTCATATTCCCTCTTTGACTATAAAAAACAAATGCAAATGAGGGTGTTAAGATGACAGAGAGAAAATATAACCCAAGGATCAAGCCATCAAGTCGAAGAATGTTCGTAACGGGGTTAGCAACAATAATATATTCGGAAAG
>OVAQ01002681.1:0-11934 GCA_900406345.1 Erysimum cheiri | reverse complement strand
ATCATGGAATATAACAAGCTTCTTGAGCAGCAGCTACACCATATGCATCAGATACATCCAACCAGAGTTGCTTCTGCCCAAAACAGGAATGGTTCTCATCTTCCATCAAGTAAGATATCTTGCGACTTTCATTTTCTATTCATCTATCATATGTTCATTTCTGAATTTGCATCTATATTGAACTACACATTCTATCAGGAACTAACGTCATTTCTTTCAACAGTGAATCAGCAACAGTTATGCTATGAGANAAGGACTCAAATCAATCCCCTCCCAATCTGTCAAGTGCATACCTCAATGGAGGCTCAGCACTTAACACGAATGTACCTTCATCTGTGGACTTTTCCACCCATTCCAGAAGAGTTGATCCTCCACCAAACATGCTCTCCATGCAGGCCACAAGTACGCCTTTGATGCAAGGAATGATCAAGTCCGAGGCTGCATATCCAAACTGTGCTCCGTACCTGTATGGTGGTCAAGCACATCCCACAGCTGGAGATGCCTCCATTGCATCTTTCAGCAATGATTCCAGCAACCAATCCCTCAATGATCCACTTGTTGATGCAGACGCTTCTACATTTGGGTTCTTAGGTCAAATTCCTCGGAACTTCAGCCTCTCTGATCTGACAGCTGATTTTTCCCAGAGTTCAGGTCCTTCTCACTCTCACACATCTTTTTCTCTAGGACACGTATTAAGCAGACACTTGTGCATAAAACTGGCATGGGTGTTTTTAGAAAAGGTATTTTTGTTGATGAAGCCTTGAGAATATAGGATTCATTGTTTATTTTACTGTGACTTGACTGTTAATACCAGAGATTCTGGAGAGCTACGATAAATCACCATTCCTTTTGACTGATGCTGAAAAATTCCTGGACTCTAGCGAAATTCAAGGTGAGCACTCTAAGCTTTGTTAATTGTTACGAACCAAGTTGTTATAGATTTATGTCACTTGCTGCCCCTCTTCTTTTATTTCTCTAATTCAGTAGAATTAATTGCGAGTGTTTTACTCATCTCAGCTACTATGTATAGAGCTGAAACGTTCTCATAAGTCCTAGTGTTTTCTTTTCTTCTCTTACAGGAGACCACGAGAGATTGGGGACCATATCTGAAGGCTTCAGCTACGAAAACCTCGGTAGCAAATAGGTTTGTTACATGAGGGAACTTCATCATCATGCTTTTGACCTCTGCAACTACTTGCAGGTTTTAATCCCATGATCACTGTACAGAGATATTCTTGCCTTTCGAAAGACGATTTTTATTAGGTCGGGTGTATACTAATATGATTATTCTCAAGTGTAGAGAATTTTGGTTTTAGCAATAAATATTTACGAAGCAGTTGATTTTGATAGTATCATTGTATGATATTGGATTTGGATTGTATAATTTGCTTGATATTGGATTTTGATTTGGACTTATGTGACCATGTCTAGAACTTGCAAGACTCATAAAATATGATGATCCTATACCAACTCAGAAAACATGATGATCCTTTACATTATTAGTATAATATAATCTTCTTTTAATAAACACACCACACAGATAGTTTTCAGATTGCGCTGCTATATCGTTCTGCAATCTCTCTCTCAGGCATTAATATTAGATAAGAATACAGAAGAAGGAAGCTTCACACTGTGTATAGTGTTCCTTCTTTATCCTTAGAAACACATTTCACAAATCCAGCAGCAGCNATCCTTAGAAACA
Organism: Erysimum cheiri; assembly: GCA_900406345.1. NCBI lineage: Eukaryota > Viridiplantae > Streptophyta > Magnoliopsida > Brassicales > Brassicaceae > Erysimum > Erysimum cheiri. The sequence continues at coordinate 10,232 of OVAQ01002681.1, read as the reverse complement.
CATTTCACAAATCCAGCAGCAGCATAGTGCAAAGAGACTGCACAGGACGAAACAAACAAACAAAAAAAACAAGGATTTTGCTGATTAGCTAGTTTAGGTTGCTATCAAAAAAGATAATGATTTTGTTTGTTACTTGATAGCCTTACCATCCTTCAATGAAGCCTCTGTCTCCTTTCTGCTTTGTCTCGAAAAACCGTGGTTTCTTCTTCTTTTTGTCTTGTCCTGGTTGTTCAGAGACTTCTTCTGCAGCTGGATATCCTGTCAAGAAATGTTAGTACTACAAAATCTGTAATATGTTTGATTCATTATCGGAAAACGAAGAAAAAATCTGACCTTGTGGAGGATTTTGATCTCTCATGTCCTGCATCTTCTCTCAACTATGGACAAAAACAGTTTAAGCTCCTCTATTTGTGTTGGCTCTTTCACCTATGCAAGTGGAAACACACAAAAAAAGGGATTGTGATTTTTGGAATATGATTCTTGGTTTGGTTAGTGATAAGATAAAAACATTTGGTGTGGGGATGTTTCTCTTTATATAAGCTTTGATTTTTAAGANGTGTTGGCTCTTTCACCTATGCAAGTGGAAACACACAAAAAAGGGATTGTGATTTTTGGAATATGATTCTTGGTTTGGTTAGTGATAAGATAAAAACATTTGGTGTGAGGGAGGATGTTTCTCTTTATATAAGCTCTGATTTTTAAGCTATTAGTTATAATGGTAGTGGCACTGTCAGATGAAATATTCTTCTTCTCTAGTGTGTTTTTTTAATGACTTTCGGCTTATTCGTTTATATCTCTTTATGCCTTCCTTCACGAAGGGGCTATTGCAGAAACTAATGTTCCGTTTGTTGTTTTTCAAATGTGAAAAGGAGACTTTCATTTCCCTTTTTGAGCTTCTTTTACATCTGTATTCACACTTGTTTGTTTTTCCTTAGCTTGCCCCGTCTTGTTGGAGAAACAAAAAGACTGAAACACCTATTTTTATATATATTTAGTGTTGTTATGGTTATCCTTTCTTCCTTTGATTTAATTTTGATTTGGAATCATACTTTTCAAAAAAACTGTCAACTTGTATGATTCCAAATTACAATAGGATTAAAAGCCGAATGTTGTTGGTCTAACCATACTTTTAAGTTGAATGGCAAATAAGTTGACAACAAATCCCTCTGCGAAATTTTATTTTGGTAACAATTCAGAATTTTGAAAAAAGAATCTACGTTTCGCTGAAATATGCTAACAATAAAGGAATACCAAACACAAAAACTGGTTTTATACAAATACTTGTAGAAGAAACCAGGAGTCGATACAGTTTGGATCCTAGGATTATGTCAGTAGCAACAACTAGAAGCTTTTTGATCTTCAAGTGTGAGTTTGCTGCAATTCGTCAAATATGAGACACGATGTATCCCAGAGTTTCTTAGCCAGTTTCGGGTCACGGGAAAGCGCTGAAGATTCGATAGTCCTCCCGTTGCTTCCAAAGAAATATTTGCCTGATATTTCCTGCAAAAACAGATCAAAATAGAGCTCATCAACCACATAAGATTGATGTTAGATAATACGATGAAGAATTCCAAAAGAGCATATCTTACAGGTGGAGCCAAAGCAGCATCAATGACAGATTCAGCTGCATCCTCTGGGGATTGCATGAGTAGAAGAATTTTGGGACCGCAAAACGCCATGACTTGTATATATGAAGGAAGCTCATGCATTATGTTTGTTTTTACCACTCCTGGATCTACCGCTCTACAACAAAAGAAAACCGGAAATCCAAAAAGAGTGTTATAAGATTAACATAAGACTGGCTGTTTCAATGATGAACAAGGTGCACGCATAAATGAGCGAATAGGTAAACAGAAATGAGTATTTAGGACGCGTACACAACAGAGACGTGATGTGAATCATCTGTGAGGCGAAGCTGTCTATGCAGCTCGTACGAGAAAAGTAGAAGGCATACTATTTCACGAAAAAGATCAGAAACTATATCAGCATCATCATTGATATAAGGGGAAACATATACGCTTGTAATTAAGTAGAAGGATTTCCTTACATTTGGAATACTCATAGATCCTAGCACAAGGATATTGCTTTAATCTCGAAAAGTTCACTCCAGTAACAGAATCCTTGTCAAACCTCCCAGCAAAAGCTACCGAGAAAAATAAACCAGGAAAAGACAATAACTATCTTACTCTCATTGTATGATAGAAAACCATTCGATCAGATCGATTGTGAAAAACTATTTACCAGAACGATGTGTAAAAGATGTAACATTCACGACTCGTGAAGGCACAGGGCTGTTTCTCAGGAGCGGCAAGAGAAGCTTGGTCAAAGAGAAAGCACCAACATAATTTGTAGCAATCATCCTGACACAGATGGAGACAAAAAGTGTAACCTTTAGTGTTCAAAGATGTGAAACCATAGTGAAAACCTTACCTGTCAAAGCCTTCAACGGTCGGCCGACTTGAGGCTGCCAGTATTCCAGCGTTGTTCACCAAAAGCTGGATTGAAGAATGTAAATCTGATTCTAAAAGCCATTGCTCTAGAGAGTTTTTGAACTTGAAAACTGATTGAAAAGACGACATGTCAACTTCAAAAGCTTTGAGTTGGGCATCCTCATTCTGCCTCTTAATTTCACTCAAGGTCTGAAAGTGGCAACCATAACGATTCTTGTATCACAAAAAAAGGTGAACGAGAAGGTGCTTCTATTGGATGAAGGAATTCAAAGGGACCTTAAAAAAACCTTTGATAGTAAGTGGGAGGACCGTCCAACTGCAAAATCAAGAAAGATTCAGCCACTGGTTCACTTTGACTATATGAAAAAGACATGTTCCAAGTTATGCTGGCTCATAGCCTCAACATCTATTCTATAAGAGATTAATTGAACAGGAGATCCAAATGAGCTATTTTCTGAATGTATTCAAATATGCATATAGTTGTGAATAGATGAAACAATGTAGCTGCTAAGGAAGCAAAAGTAACACTTTTTCCTTACCAAGAACAAGGCAGAAACCCTTCCTTGAAAGAGCAAACGCAGTGGCTTTACCAATACCCGAAGTAGCCTGCAATGGAATTCAACACCAGACAATATAAAACAAAAGTAAGTCTAGTAAGGTATCTAAGGCAATGATTTGTAGGAGAAGATAGAATGACTTACACCAGTGATAACACAAATAGGTCTGTGGGAAGTATTCCATGAATGATTGGACGAAGAAGAAGAGGAAATTGAATTTGAGCCAAAGATCATTCCTTTAAGCAATTGAAAGTAAGAAAAAAGGAGGGCACTGCTCCAAAACAAAGCCATTCTCCAGAAATTAGATGAGCAGATAAAATACAAAGCCTCCTTCAACTTTTCCATCTGATTCATCAATTACTGCAACAAAATTCAAAAACAAAAATAGTGATCAGAATCAAACGACTAAGCGTTTCACTATGGCTCCACCGGAGCCAAATTCATCTACCTGAACAACAGTTTAATCCTCCGTTGTAGACAAAAATTATTCGAGGGAAAAAGAAGAAGAACGAAGAAGACGAAACCCAGAAGAGAAAAAAAAACACATTAGAAGGACCAATATGAAACTTTTTCTGAATATAAACTTTTTAAAAATTACATTACAAGCCCCAACCATTCTTTTGAATCAGAATTTACCCAGAAAACTTCAAATTCTAGGTTTACTTTATGAATGTGGCGAAACAAGACATGTACAAAGAGACATCTATTAAGATCAAACAAATCAATGAACAAACATTACATGAGTAATCTGTAATTTCTTTTTCTTAAGAAACAAGACAAGTTTAAAAGAATTTTCTATGCATCTGCGGAAATCGACTAGCTGATTACGTTTCAAACGATGGCCCAGAATTTCTTTCTGCAAAATAGAACACTTTCTTTCTTCTTGTCTTTGTCTTGAAGCTCATGTGTTTCAACTTCCCAAAGGAATTTAGGCGCCAAGTCTCGGACACTTGAGATGATCGATTCCTCGTCCCGAATAATGATGAATCCCTTCAAACCCAAAATCCGTATTATAAACACTACTTCAAGTCACAGTCGTTACAAAAATATGAGACAGGCTATATACATGATTCACTGGTAGCGACACCAATGGTTAGTGCTATGTGACATACCTGAGGGCGTATGATGCGGTCCATCTCAAGCATGATGTCCTCTAGTAAACAACCTTCACCGTGGATTTTATAGTGAGACAAGAGATGGTCTGCGTGTAGCAGATCGTACGTGCGGGGATATGTTGAGAATGGCTCACACCTACAAGCACATAAACAGAACTTTGACTATTGGTGCTAAAGTTAAGTGAGAAAAGGATCAAATTTGAGAAAGTGGTCATATTTGCTTACCAATCATGATAAGCACCGGTTAAGCCCCTCTGGTAAATTCCGGATAAGGTATCATTCATCGTAGCAGGTACAACGTTCATGACCCAAACGGGATATGAGTTCATAGCTGCAGCAAATCCACCAATGAACGCGTTTGTGTCCATCACATTTCGCACTTCAGTCTTGTTAACATTCATTAAGTCCCAGTAACGATTCACTTGTTCTCTCCAGAAGTTTGTGTCCAATGTAAACTCATCTTCGCTGATGCCTTGTGAAAGTATTTCCAAGTGAATTAAAGGAAACATACAGAACATTATGTCTTTACTACAATGAATTGAATAGAAGAAATGTACCTAGTTTTCTTAGATTTGCTGGATATGCTGATAGACGTTCAGATAAAGAAGAGGGTAACTGTTGTATGTTTTCGCTAATGTCCACACAATCTCTAAGAGGAACTTTCCATGAAGCTTTCGAGACATCTTCCACATCACATATATTTATAAGCTCAAGCTCTGCATTCTTCCTAAGGCAAGCCTCGTCATCTTCTTTAACCCATATTGCAGTCTGTACCTTTCGGGAAATGAGCTTCCAGCACATTGCGGTAGTTAGATTGACCAACTTATCCCAAATCATAGGGAAATCTTTATCCTTTCTGTAAGCAGGTGGTGCTGAATAAACAAAGTATCCATTGGGTCGGAGAAGACGATTAACCTCTTTAATCAAGATACCATCTGCAGGATCAAGCGCAAATTAATGTCATTAGTTGCAATGGATACAAAACCAAGCAAGGAATTGACAAACAGAAAAGAACATCACAAGAGACATACCATTTTCATGCCAATCAACACGACATCTTGAACAATGAACCATATCAAACGAGGCTGCGGGATATGGCATTTGTTTGGTGGCAATGGCAGAGATCATTGCACCGATTCCTCTCTCCAGCGCAAACTGGATTTGGTTTTCATGACCATCTTTAGGGGCAAAGGACATTGTTTGTATGCCTAAAGGGAGAAGATAAGCGGCAAAGCTAGCAACTCCACATCCAACATCAAGAACTTGTTCAACCCCAGCTGAACGTAGGTCACCTGTTTCGTTAGTCGTCATGTTTCCTAACCTGAAGTTACATACAATAATTCAGAGGAATGCATTAGGCATAAGCATAAAACCCGGTCTAAGCTTCTTCTGCCAAGAATTCCAAAGAAAATCAAAAACCAAAAAAAATGATAATTTCAAATACCTCTGGATGTATTCTGGAGCTCCGTGTTTGAAATGAGTACCGCCACCAGGGAACCACCATAACTGACCTTGTTCATGCACCCAATTCTGCCCACCTTTCACTTCAGCAAGATGTGTATGATTCACATTGCTTCTCCACACATAATCTCTGCTAGTCGGCCAGCGTATTGGAATCTTATAATCTTTTGGAGGAGGAACCAGACAAAAGAGACGCTGTTCAAGTGGCGGGCAGTGTCTCTCAAGCTCTTCTCTTCTAGAAACATTCAAGCTTGGGAGAATCTGTTGCACATAAGTGACATTGTGACAAGGGATATACTCATTGAACTTCAATGGACAAACATTCACCCCACTCTCAGGGATCGAAACTGGACTTCTCCGGTAAGTAAGCTCTATTTTGTTAGCGAAATTTGATGCACCTGCAACCACAAAACTGTTGCATTATCGATCCATGTCCTAATCCAGATTGGCAAAAGCAAAAACTAGCGAGCTAAATTGAGAGCTATGTTCCACGAAGCTATGAGTTTCGAAAGCGTACGATCTAGAACATAAACCCAAATGGGTTTCAATCAGTTTTAGCTCCGGAAACCAAAAATCAAGCCAAGCTTGGAAATTTAACGAAATATACAGAGAAAAGGATAGACTTTGAAAAAATACAGAGGGAGAGAGAGCGAACCAGATTTCGATGGAGAAGAAGAAGAAGAATTGGAAGAAGGTTGGGAAATGTAAATAGGTGAATTGTTTCCGAAGATAGAGCCGGCGTAAAATGATCCAACCATGAGGACGAGAGCCACCATTATCGTCTGCCCCGATCTGGCCGAACCCAACACATAACCTCCCATAGTTTCTTGCTTCTTCTTCTTCTTCTACTAGTCTCGCTCGCTCTTCGGTTCTTGCTTTATACTTTGCTTTCTCAAAATCATGTGAATCAACTACTATTGAAGTGACTGAACCAACCAAAAGCTCGATGAAGAAGATCTCAGCTTTCGTTTCGTCGGCAACCCATGTGAGGAGAGGGACACGCGAGAAGTCTTGATTCTTTGTGTCTTTTTGCATATTGCTCCCCCAAAACTTCTTATATTCACATATTCCACGCTTCCATTTTCTTAATTATACTACAAGTCCTCACTAGTTTCTTAGTTTTTACTCTCTTTAATCAGAACAGTGTATTGACTTCGCTTCTTACATGATACAGAGTACAAGATGTTCCCTACTTTAAGCTTCAAGGTACTTAACTTTGACCTGTATAACGAGTACATTAAGAGACATACTTAAATGTGAGATTGATACATTATATGATTGAGAAATTGTGCGGAAAACGGCAAAAGCACCAACTATTGTGGGAAGTTGTTTAACTGTCCATTTCCAACCGCCAATCAACAGATATTCTTCAAGTCAACCACAAAATATCATCCATAACAGCTTCTGGCAGATCAAACGAGACCATGGTGCCCAGTCAGATACTGAGGATCATAACGAAACAAACATGTTTGATACCTTAACCCATCTGTGCAAGAAACAGCTCAGGTGGATGCAGTCAGAGGATCACCACGTCTTTCATCAAATTTTGCGGTTCTTGCTGCGTAACTCATGCTCGAATATTTGTGTCCTGACCCTGACAATGTGGATTGCGCAGCCAAACAGTCGCTAACGAAGTATTCATTCATCCATTTGGCCATGACATCGAGACAGATGTGTAATGTCATACTCAAATTTCTTCTTAAATGTGGCATACATCGTTGCCTGATCGCAGCAATGGCCATTTTAACTTCTTACTCTCGTGCAGTGTAATAACCAATTGGAGAAAAGAGCAATCAGGTATCACCTGAGATCGATGAATGAACTATTATCAACATCCTGAAGAGTTATTTTACCCAAGTATACATCACTGATGTGAGTGGAACACAAAGGGAGACATTTCCGATTCAAAGCTGAGTGAATTGTGCCCATGCCACGAACCCACTTCTCTTCATCTAGTGGGTTGATACGTAAACGGTTTTGCAGTAGATGCACACGGTACATGAGAGTGTCTGAGCGTTCACAGAAATAAGCAGCACAAGAATGCAAGGGCTCATCAGATGCAAGCCTGATCAAAAGCAAAGACAGTGTGCTATCCACAGGTTTCGGGTCTGAAAGGTTCTTGTCTCCCATCATCTTAACTTCTCTTTCCGATGGAAAATGAGCCTCTTCACTCCCGTCAAGGTCTGATACTCTGAGATCTTTCGTGTAGTGTCTAATAGCTTCACGTTTAGTGGATCCGTGCTTCTCTGCTAGTGTCAAAATACAGGAGAATCTCATATGATAACTTACAATGATTTTGACCATTTTATAATTGTGGCAACAGCAGAAGAAATCAAGCCATTTACGCCCTATACCCGCATACCATTTGATGATATCAGAATCCTCAAGAGTCACAAGGTGAATGATAGGCCGTGGCCGTCCCATGTTGTTTGTGAACCCAGCTAACTTAACAGCCTTTCTCACAAGTTCCTCCGGAGCTGACACCTTCATGCATAACTTAGTCAAATCCTCAACTGTCCTCTCAGCATATCTCTGTTCCTCTTCTTCTTCTACTCTCCTCTCCTCATCCTCTAGTACCTTTTTAGCTTGGGTCGGTGCCAAATGTTTGTCCACCTGCTCCTGAAATTCATCATAAGCATCAATCAGATCTTGCGGTAATTTCTCTCGTATATGTCTCAAAGAGAGAAAATCTCCTCTAGTGAGCAGCCAATGCCATTTCCAGCGCTCTTCGACAGACCCCATAAATTCTTGCATAACTTCCTCACCCCATCTCTGGAAAATATCCCTAACCTCATTCTCTATCTCACCTTCAAATTTGAACCCGTTGCTCTGCTTGAGTTTCTTCAAGACATGTCTAAATATTTTCAGCCCCAGAGTCTTCCGATTCCTCTCCCTAGCATTTCTCAACTCCAGCTTCCTAACGTCCTTTTGCCTCTGATATTTCTTCATTGCTCTGACCGCCTTCTCAGACATAGGCGGGCGCAAAACCGAAGGTGGAACAGCCTGAAGATACATCCCTAAGAAATTAATCTTCTCTGACACCGCACTATGAATGGATGTGTTCAGTCTATCTACTCTCAGGTCTAGTCTTTGTTCCAAAATGTCTACAATCCGCTTCTTCAAATCCATTGTCAGCATTTTCGATCCGGATGTTATCACAAGTATCTCATCCAAATACCTAACCGCATAAATATTTACTGGCTTAAAGAAAACATTACCTGTTGATTCCTCCTCTCCAGTAGCAACACGAGGATTCTTCAGTTTCATCTTCAACCTCAAATCTTGAATCTCTTTGTCAAGTCCATCAAAGTAAACATTGATCAAGATCGAACACAATCCACATTCTTGTGGAAAACCTCTTCCACTATTACATCCACCAAGTTCAATCTTCAAAATCCCAAACTCAAACAGCTTCTTTATCATCTCAATCAACAAAACATCGTTGATCTTCTCTCCAACGAAACCACACAGTTTATCCACATTACGTTCTTCAAACATCTCTCGAGCAAACGAAACACGAAACCACCAACGTGGATTCTCCACAGAGTTTTTCAGGTAACGAATTGCTGTATGCCTACCCATACCAACACGTCCACCATACGCAAACGTAGCGAATCGGTCATCATACACAATCTCAAGAACCATTCTAATAGCTTCAATCAACACTTTGAGTTTTAGATTGGGGAGAACAAGAGATTCATCACATCGTCCCTTTTCACTTGACGAGATGAATTCGATACACCAGGAACGAATATCAAACCTGNATATCAAACCTACCTTCACGTATCTCGCGTCCCATTTCTTCGATCGAGAACCTCCGGGAGACGCGATCGGTTAACTCGCCGGACGAATTGGTGGAACGAGACAGGTTCTGACAGGCGGCGAGAAGGACGGAAGGTAAGGAAACGGCGTTTTTAACGAGGCTGTAGAACTTACCATGGGAGTATTGCTTGAGAACTAGTGCTTCGAGCTCTGATTTCACCAATGGCTCAGTAATGGTTTGGTCGGAGTTCAAAAAAAGCGAAGTCGCCGTACTAATATTTCTCAAGGAAGAAGAGAGAAAGAAGGAGATTCCACGGTTGTAGAGAGAGTAACCTCTCAGCTGCAAAACCATGGAGTTCAGCAAAGTGTCGTCGTCTGAATTGTTCACCGGCGGCGAGGGAGGAGGAGCAGAGCAGAGATGGAGAAAACAATTACTTACTTTTGGGCTTTGGTGGATTTCGTGGGCCGGTTCTCCAGTGAATTAGAAATTAAACTGATTTCATTTCATGAATAATTAGATAATGGGAACAAATGTTAAAAGAAGGACTGTGTATATTAGATATACTCGATTCAAACGAGAAAACTTAAAAAAGCAAAAATAGTTTACAAAATAAATAAATAAACTTAAATGTGTTAAAGAAAACTTTATAAGTAAATCCATGCAAGAGTGAAGTGATCTTGGTCTAGTGGCAAAGTCCACAGAAGACAGACACCATCACACCAGGGATCGAGTCCCCGACTCTACAATTTAATCCTAGAAATTAGGCTAATGGGCCGGCCAGTTGTGGCCCAAATGTTGACAAAAAAAAAAAAGTAAATCCATGCAAGATTTTTTAATCTGTTTCCTTTTTTTAACTTTTAATAAATGAAAAGTATCAAAAGATATA